>PVJH01021743.1:21108-38122 GCA_004026705.1 Nesogale talazaci
TTGAGCATGATGGTGGGAGGGGAGGAGGTATGTGGAAATAGAGAAAAGAACTGGGGAGTGAGGGGCATTATAAAGGTTAAATACAGGCATGTACATAAGTGCATATATTCATATGATGATGGGGAAATAGATCAATATGCATATACTTATAGGTTACAATTAGGACAGCAGATGGGCATTGGACCTCCATCAGGTACTTCCTCAGTGCAAGAATATTTTGTTCTATTAAGTTGGCATTCCACGATGTACACCTCCCTGACACGATCACTGAAAACAAGTGTGTGCATAAGCAAATGTGGTGAAGAAAGCTGATGTGCCCAGCTATCAAAATATGTGCGTCTGGAGTCTTAAAGGCTTGAAGGCAAACAAGCTGCCACCTAGCTAAGAAGCAAGCCCACATTGAAGAAGAACATCAGCCTGAGCGACCACAAGGGTCAAAGGGATCCGGTATCCAGCATCAAAGACCTAAAAATTATATCATTATAAATGAGGGGCAGTGCAGATTGGGAACCCAAAGCCCATCAATAAGTGAAGCATCATCTTCTTACAGAAGGGTTGCAGGGAGGAGATGAGCCAGTCAAGGTACAGTGTAGTAGCAATGCAATGTGCAACTTTCCTCTGGTTCTCAAATGCTTCCTCCCACCGACTATCATTATCCCAATTCTGCCTGACAGATTTCGCTAGAACAGGGGATGTACATCAGAGTTGGAAACATGGGGAATTTAGGATAGATGATCCCTCTGGACTAGTGGGAGGAGTGGTGACACTGGGAGGGTGGAGGGATGGTGGAGTAGAAAGAGAGAACTAATTTCAGGGATCTACACGTGACCTCCTCTCTGGGGTGTGGACAGCGGTGTGTGTGTGTGTGTGTGTGTGTGTGTGTGTGTTTGAGGTGACACATTGGACAGTGAATGATATGAAGAGGTAATAACAATTTGTAAATTATTAGGAGTTCATGGGGGAGAAGAAGAGAGAGGGGGATTATGGGGAGTTGGAATTTTTAAAAAAGAAAGAGGGAAAGAGGAGCTTATGCTTGACGCTCAAGTAGAAAATGTTTGGAAATGAATGTGGCAATATGTGTACAAGTGTGCTTAATACAAATGATGTATTGAATGTTAAAAGAGCTGTAAGAGCCCCCAATGAAAATCTATATTTAAAAAAAATAATAAAGGAATAAAGAATTTTAGGGTTGTAGGACCTATAACTTCTAGTAAGCATCTTAAATCATCCTCATTTTCTTTCTTTTTTTTCTCACATCACTGTCCTGGTGGGAGTAGGAAGCCCAGCCTTGCTCCTGGAGAGCTGCTGCTGGATTTGAACCATCAACCCTGTGGGCCGTAGTCCTGCACACAACCACGGCACCACCAGGGCTCAGCTATCATCCTCATTTTCTAATGACCTGATATGCTTTATTTTTTCCTGACATGCTTCCTTTCTGGACAATTTTGTAAAAGTGGATTATCAAGATCAGTGTTAACTGTCTTTACAGAAATGACTTCCAATAGCCTTTGCTTCGAGGTATTCCAGTTACAAAATTAATTTTCTAAAAGTGGGGAGAAATGCCATGGTAACCTTTAAAAATACATTGTTTCCTTTAGGTTCCAGAACATCCTGGTCCAGTTATATGGTAAGCAAAACAAAAAGTGTGTTATAATTTAAGTGTGCATTCCTTGCATATTACGAGAATTCCCATTTCCCGAGCTGGGTGGGAAGATAGGAGGAGCAGAGGAATTAATAGTTTATTAATGAGTTCTTCATAAATTGTTTTCTCTGGCCAGTCAAATTTAAGAGCAGGGTGAGAAGGCTATACCAACAATGGCTTGGTGTCATTTGGTAAAATCTAAATTTATTTTCTGGCAGAAATGCACCATCTTCATGCGGACAATATATGCAAAACCATTTCCCATTTAGAATATCCAGAATGAATTACAGCAGAATGCCTGGGAAAGATTCAGGCATTGTTTCCTGTTCTCGCTGTAGCAGAACTGACATCCGGAAGTCACTTTGGTCAGCATTAGGAAAGGAAAGGACCGTCAAGGCCCTACAGGCAGATAGATACCCCCCCTTCCTAGGAAGGCCTGCAGGTATTTAAGGCAACCTCTGTTGGGAGGTTAGGTAACACACCCCTATATTCAGGAATGGGAGTTTAAGAAAACATTTTGTTTGAGAATCTTCCAGAGTACTAGGAGTGATGTGTGAGATCACAGGTTGGTTGGGAGTCTAAAAAACTGGAAGATGTTTGTGCCCAATTTGACTTAGTGTGCTCGATTCATGAACCACCAGGGTGATGGTAAAATTGGTGGGAATTTCATTCTGTAAGGGTGGTCCATATGACAAGCCCCTAGATCTTGTAGGTCTTTGGGGGTCAAACGACCCTTTTCCTGGGGTTGCATAAGACCATTGAAAAAAACAGATTTCTGTTAGTCTTAGAACCTGAGACACCGCTCCTCTATTTGTCTCCAGGGTGGTCTGCCCACATGCTGATATGCCCACATATGAGTATTCGACATGAAAACTGTTACCCATGCTATACCATGCTTCAAGACAAAATTTCATTTATATATAATTAGAAACAAATATTTCACAATATAGAATGACATTGTTTTGTGATTAGTGGCTATGCTTTATGTTCAATTTGTAACGGTGAAAATGCATCCTGAATATCAGATATTTGTATTATGATTGATAACAGTAATAAAATTACCATTATGAAGTAGCAAAAAAATAATTTTATGGTTGGGGTTCACCACAACATGAGGAAATATATTAAAGGGTCCCAGCATTAGACAGGTTGGGAACCACTGCCCTGGAACCTGAAGATAGTAATTCACCTGTAAGTGCCTACTGGTCAATCCTCCTCCTTCTGGTGATTTCTGGAACTGCTACCAGAACAGGGGGAAGGCTTGGGAACACATCCCCAGAGGATACAAATTGGTGTCTCTTCATCTATAGAGAGGGATGGTGACATTCCAGTTCTATGTCTGCTCCAAAAATAGAGTATGTATCATGGCCTTCTTTAATTTTTAGCTGTTTGAGGCTTCTTCTTACATGGTAGCTTTTAAATTCTCTTGTCTCTTGAATGCTTTCTACTTTAGATTTTCTGTTCCTGGTCACACCCTTGATGGGTGTGAGAGGAGGCAAAAGGATGCACACAGCCTGATGGATGAAGCACATGTTGTGATGCCTGCTCCAGGAATCATGCTGACTGACAGCCTCACGTGTGTTTTCACAAAACAAAGCTTTAACTTTTCCCAAATGTATATTTTCCCAACCTTATTTTTTCCCCTGGTTCTTATGCTTCCTTGAATGCCGTCTTAGCCACCAATGTATTTTACTATAGATTGTTCCTGTGTATAATTCAAAAGGCTGTGGATTATAGCTACATAGAGGTCAAACTATCTCATGTTTATTTAGCAATTGAAGTGGCTCCCTTTCAAAATAGAGTCAATTATTAAACACATCATTCACGGAACAATTCTGCCAAGAACTCATACTGCTTGACCTGAATCTATGTCTGCCAATGCCATGATAATGGTTCTCACAGCACCACTGTCTCAGCAGATGAAAGATAAAGCATGGGTCCGCATTATGACCTTGGTCCCAACATGCCCTGGATCTACCTTAATGGGGATTGGTTTGTTCAGTGTCTCAGCTACTGTCTCAAATCATGAGAAAATCCGTCACACGGGAGACAACACCCTATGAGTTTACCAACACATTGGGAGCCCAGCCTATAAGTAGACTGACAAATTATTATTATTTTCATATCTTACACCACCCTCTGCCTCCCCTCACCCAGGTTTCTATTGTTCATCACCCCCCGCCCCCCCCCCCCCCAGGGAGGGGGCGTTATATATCGATCATTGCAATCAGTTCCTTTTTGTTCTGTTTGCTCCTCCACTTCCTCCTACCCTCATGTTAGGATATTCTTCCGAGGGGTAGTCTATCCTGGATTCTGTGTGTCAAGAGCTCTTATCTGTGCCAGTGTATGTGCTCCAGTCTAGCTGGATTCTTAAGATAGAACTTGGATCATGAAAGTGGGCGGAGGAAACAAAAAGAACTAGAGGAAGGTTGTGTCTTTGCTTGGTGCTATGCTGCAACCTGGCTGACTCATCCCTTCCTTGTGACCTTTCTTAGAGGGTGTGTACACTTGCCTACAGAAGCTTTGGGGCCTGCATTCCGATCCCCTCCATCCATGTCAAAATGTTTGCTTGTTTTGAGTCTTCTGATGCCTGATACCTGATTCCATCCATACCTTGTAATCTTCCATGTGGATTTTGTTGCTTCCCTATTAGACGGTGATATGTTTAACTTACTTAAAGCTTTAAGACCCATATACCATACCTTTTAATAGCCATCACTTATTCACCACAACTTTCTTCACCAAATTATCTTATGCAATCAATTTGTCTTCAGCAAGCATGTCAGAAAGGTAAGCCTCACAGAATGCCAGGTTATTAGAACAAAGTGTTCTTGTGTTGAGGGAGGACTTGAGTAGAGGCCCATTATCCATCTGCTATCTTAATACTTAACCTATAAATATACGCACATAGACCTATATCCCTATTGTTATATATTAATATACTTACATATGTGCATGCTGACATTTATACCTCTATAAATGTCTTTTGCCTCCTAGTTCTTTCCTCCATTTCCTTTTACTTTCCTCCTGTCTTGGTATCATGTTTGTCCTTCATTTGGCAATCTGGACTTCCTATCAGTGCACTGCACTTGATCAAACCCCACCGGGCATTCTATGCCCTCCTTACCTTTGAGTTTAGATCTTTTATTGTTCCCTTGGGCATATATTCAGTCAATTCAAGTTATAATCATCTACAATGAACAAGACAAGTTCACAAGCCTTGGTAAACGTGGTTTCTAATTCTACACATGGCAATTTAAACAAGTTCTGATCAATATTTATTTTCCGTTCATTAAACATGGTGAGTTCTTTCAGCCTACCATGCGATCAAGCCTGAGTATTTGCCCTTTTGTAGGCTTACAGAACATTTCGGACACAGACTATCAAAGAAGGAGAACTGTACAAATGTCTCCCTCTGATAATAAGTCTCAGTGGCGACTGCAGTCCTAGCCCTGTGTCCGGGGAAAGTTTCCACTGGTTCCCTGATACCCTTCTCTCCACATGCCTGTAGGGACATGGAGTAGTTCCAATGACTGAGACCAAGGTGACTGTCTTTGCCCTTCCAATGTGAGTTGACCATGAGGAGTGGAAAGTGTGTACTAGGGATACAGACGTGAGGATTTTATGACCATCTATTTGCCATGACCAATCCCTTTGCATTACCAACGAGGAAACTGAGAAGTGACTTATACAAGGTCACATCCAGCACTGGTGTCCTGTTTATGGGACTTCTGGCTCGAGGCTCCCATTTTCTCATTATTCTAAATCAGCTTAATGATTCAGATTTTTGATTGAGCTGTGTCCTCTCCACATCCAGCTTTTGCATGCAGGCTGTTCCCTTAATTTACAATACCACCCGTTTCTCCACACCATGCTTTTGATATGTGATTGATTGCGTCTGTAGACTATAAATGCCACTTCCTTAGGCTCCTCCCTGAGCTTTAGAGATAGCATATGATCCTTTCCAGTAAGCTCCCCTATCATTCTGTACCAATATCGTCTCAGCATTTCTCAACCTGGAAAGCCACCCTCAATTTCACTGCAGGTTCAGTGAGGCCACAAACCCAGGCCAGGCACCAGTGGGTGTCGCCCTAGCATGGAGCCTGCTACCCACTGACTCTATTTAGAACGAACAAATGAATCAACAATCAGTGTTCTCTCCTCACAAAGTGAGGATTAAAAGAAGGATGCTTGTGATGGTGGTGGTGGTGGGTGGGTGAGTGGGAGGAATAATCCTCTTCAGATAGGTGAAAAAGAGAATGGGATTGGAAGTCCAGCCCCTAACTGAGGCTCTCTGCAGCTCCCCCTCTTTTGAACCGTAGGACATTTATTTTTTTAAATCCTAATTGTCATGCATTTCTAGTAAGGTTTATAACCATAAGAAATGTAGTAGGACCATGTCTATTTCTCTTTGGGTCTGGTGGTAAACTATTTTGAAAATAGGCTCATCAAAGGCCTTGTCAAAGTTTTCCCTGGGATCAGATGGGAAATGGGCCTTTTATCTGCAGGTGTTCCCGTTTTTTATCTCTGGGGACACTGCCAAGTGTGGACTCTTGTTCTACTTTAGTGCCATGGTGTGGTCCCATGGGAAAGACAGAGAAGGATATTATTATGCTAGCATATCCAGGGGTCCATGAGATCCAAGAACGACACCTTACAATCTTAGCAAAAGCCCCGCCTTCTCAAAATGCCACCTGGCCCCGAGCTGGGCTGGGGTTGCAGTCCCAAATAAGTTGTTTTCTGAGGCACTCCTGGCATTGAGGTTAGACAGTGGGTGTTTCTTGTTCTGTCTGAATAACTCCTGTGTAATAAAGCTCTTACCCACTGGGGAACTTTTTAAACATTGACTTTTCCATACCTCAGGATAGTCCACCTTACAGCCTGAGTCCAGCTTGATATCCCAGGGCTATGACAGGATTTGTTGAAACAAACCCCTTACATAGCACTATTGCTTTAGGAAAAAAGAAAAGTCATGTGCCCTCCCAGTTAAATGTTACTTTCCCTCCTTGCTCTGACGCTTGGAGGAAGCTAACGCAGATTCAAATAAAATGGAGGGGCTCCCTCAGCACTTTGTCAGACACGCTTCACCCGATTTGGGCCCCAGCAGTAGATCTAGACATGGTGTGTGCTCAAGAGTAGGCTGGGTACTGGTTTTCTTCCAGTGGTGGGAGGGCAAAGAACCAGCTCTGTTCATTTGGTTGAAAGTCTTACTGTTGTGTCATCACACTGGACTCTGTAAGTCTTCAGAAAAGAGCTTGATGAGCTTGTTCCTGCTTCAGACCAACAGCAATGAGTGTTTGGAACATGGTCTCAAGTATTAAGAAAGAGAAGAAGAAGGGAATATATGGGGTTTGGATAGGTTAGCCACAGCAAATCTCTGAGGAATGGTGTCTGTAACCGTGTCATTGAGCCGTCTGCCTCACTCACTCTTTCAACCAGTGTTTATCAAGGGCCTAATATATACTAACATTAGAGCACTGGTGGCATGGTGGGTAAGCATTGAGCTGATAACCCTGAGGTCAGCAGTTCAAAGACACCAGCTGCTCCCAAGGAGAAAGGGTCGCAGTCTTGGAAACCTACAAGGACAGTTTTAACATATCCTGTTGGGTCACCATCCATCTGAATTGACTTGGCCACAGATGGGTTTTGTTTGTTTTGGACCTGCACAATTGTTCTATGACTAAGGAGAGTTGTGAGTAATATATGCTGGCAAATCCGAGAAAGCCCTTTTGGTGATTATGGAGAGATGTTGCAGATGGGGAAGGTCTTTCTCACAGGTTCCTGAGCCAGCCAATCCTTTACAAAAACAGAGGGCTTGACATGGAAACATTGAAAGAATACAACTATCATAATGAGGTTTACTGGTGCTTTATTGACTACAAAATGGTTTGGGGCAGTATGGATCATAACAAAGTATGGATCACATTGGGAAGAATGGAAATTTCAGAATACTTCCTATTGGGAAGAATGGAAATTTCAGAATACTTCCTGGTGCTTGGTACACAGGACAAGAGGCAGTTGTTTGAACAGAACCAGGGAAGACTGTGGTTTAAAGTCAGGAAAGGTGTATGTCAGTTTGTAGCTTTTTACCAGGCTTGTTAGGTCTCCATGCTGAAATAATAATCTGAGAAACTGGATTAGAAGAATGTGACATCAGGATAAGCGGAATGCCCTTTAGTAATATGTGATATGCAGATGACATGGCTTTGCTTGCTGAAAGGCAGAGGGCTTGAAACACTTGCTGATGATGATCTGAGACTATAGCCTTTGGGACAGAACCCACCTCAACAAGAAGAGAATGAAAATCTTTACAATGGAATGACTGACGAAGTGTTAGTCTGGGTAGCCTAGAGAAACAAATTCATAAACATGCATATGGATATAAAGGAAAAGTCTATATATAAGAGGGATAGAACATTGAGAAAGCATCCCAACCCACTCCAGTCTCATCAGCCCGATAATAGCTCATATGTCTGAAACCAGTCTATACAGTCTCCTTCCAACTCACAAAGCATGTGCAATGACACTAGGACAATCACAGGCCAGTGGGTGCAGAGTCTTGTGTGTCCAGTGGCAGTAGAAGCATCTCAGCACTGGCAGGGATCTCCCTGTGACTTTTCTGGCTTCAGAGGTCTGGTACCATCAGGGTAAGCCTGTGTGGCTTCTCCTCTGGCTCTTCGAGTTTCTCATATGCTGCCATTTTGTCTTGTCAGTCGAGCATCTCCCAACAACTGGGGAGATGGGCTCTCATCTCCACAAACTAAATATCATGAGACCTCCCAGAATTCTCAGAGAAAGTCATGCCCACACAGTGGTCTCATTGGCTATCTCCAGATTGACGGACTAGACTCCACCCCTACATTCCCAATCATGAAATTGATACACAAGTACATGACTGCCACAGATGATGATGAAAGCGTGATTAACAGGAAAACAAAAAGAATGTAAGTGTGTTGCCATCTTGTTTTTTTTTTGTTGTTCTTGGTCACTTAACCATCTCAGATTTGCACATGCAAGAACTTGGGAAGCATTGATCTAGGTAGCCATGTATTATAGACAGAGAGAAATCTGAGGGAGCTGAAGTAAGATCTTTTAGGAAACTGGGGAACTAATTTTGCTGGGATCTTGAAAGAGCATAGATCTCCATCTGGAACCAGAACTCCGACATCTCCTCTACTGACACCAGGCTGTGCTGTTACCAGAAAGTCTGTCACTCTCAGCCTGTTCTCAGACAATGGGCATAGGCATGCTCCTGAGTGTCCTGCCCTGTTTGACAACAACCTGGATCAAAAAGATGGCTAAAGATGAAGAGTAAAATTTGTGCTCATAATACAGCACTCATCGGACAGGGGCAGAAGTTACACTTAACCCATAACTTTGACTCAACAGGCACATTCAGGATTGTTTATTACAACCTCAAAGCAGGTTGCTTTGAGAAACTGCTCAAGTTGATTTTTTTTTCCAAAAAAGGAAATTCATTTTTTCAAAAGGAGGTCAATCCAAGTTAAGTGCGTTAGTCCAGGTAGACTAGAGAAACAAATTCATAGGCATGTATGTGGATATAAGAGAAAGGTTTATATACAGAGGAATGGAACATTGAAAAAGCATCCCAACCCAGTTTAGTTCAAAGTCATAAGTCCAATATTAGCTCATATGTCTATAAAGTCTCATTCCGATTCACAAAGTCACAGGCCAGTGGGTGCAGAGTCCTGGCTCTGGCAGGGGTCCCCTCATGGCCCCTCATTTCTAGGGCTCAGGATCCATCAGCAGTATCCATAGGTGATGGATACATCTCAGTGCTGGCAGGCAGGGGTCTCTCTGTGGCTTTTCTGGCTTCAGAGGTCTGGTTCCATCAGGATAAGGCCATGTGGCTTCTCTGGTTCCTCAGACACTGCCAGCTTGTCTTGTCAGTTGAGTGACTCCCAATAACTGGGAAAAATGGTCTCTCATCGCCACGAGGGAAATACCATGAGACTTCCCAAAATTCTCAGGAGAAAGCCATGCCCACACAGAGGCCTCATTGGCTGCTCAATGGCTATCTCCAGAGTGACAGGCTAGACTCCACCCCTACACAAGTTAAGCAAGCTTCTTGACCGCGGATGCCTCAGAGAAGCTCCACATGGAAGGGCATTTTGGGAAGCAGTGGGTGGGGCTGTGTGAAAAGGAACATGGACCGATTGCAAACGTTCGGGAACATGTAACCCCCTCACAGAGGTGCATCAATGGCAGTGCTTTTTGAAGACACTTTGGAAAAGACTAGGAGGAACCATTGAGGGAGGGACTGTGGTGGCATCAGACTTGCACGATAAATGCAGAGAAAAAGTCATGGTGAGGTTGCCCCTTTTCTCCTCTTATTGGAACTTACATTTTATTGTGAGGAAACTTATTTTCTTCTGTGCTTGAATTTTTTGAAGCTGCTGTGCTCTCTGTTAGAGAAAATATCTCCAAGCAAAGCATAAATGAAAACCAAACCAAAACAGCAGCAACAACAAAACCATCTTATTAGGTTAACCAGGAGTCATAAAAACTTTAACTCTGGATGATGAAGTCCTTTTTACCTTTTTAAAAATTCCCTTTGTATTATGGGAGATTTTTAAACAGCTAGCTAAATAAAGAAATTTCTCTATGGAGATGGGTACTCATCTATATCTCTTGATCTCCCTTTCTTTGGAACTATTTTGTTTGTTTGCTTTTCTACCTACCTACCTATCACATTTACAGTTCCCATGAGGCAGAGCACATAACCTTAAGAAAGGATTAATAAAAAACATTTATGAAGAAGAGTGAAGATGTGAAGTAATAAAGCAACAATAAAAACAAACAAAAAACAACCATAAGGAGGAGATTTATACTCCTCATAGGCACTGGGCTGCTAACCGGCAGGTTGGTGGTTCAAACCCGCGAGCTCCTCCCCAGGAGAAGAATGAGACTCTGATACTGCTTTACTGTCTCAGAAAACCCTAAGTCAGGTCGCTGCAAGCCCGAAGTCTCTCAGTGGTAGGGGGGTAGGTTTTCTGTTACTTCATTTCTTGGCTTAAAATAGAAAACTAGTAACTAAACTCAATCATTAATACTCCGGGAAAGATTTGGTAGGACTGCAATAATTTATAAACAACGTGGAGCGCTGGTTTAAAATACCACTTCCAGTCCACATGCCAGGATTCAGTGCTCCTGGGCTGGGTTTGGGGAATTTGCCTCTTTAACAAGCTCGCCAGGTGATTCAAATGCATCACTTGTCCTTTGAGAGAAACCAGTTAAAGGTTAAAAACCAATACTTGGTTGTGGGAATCATCTGACTAAGGCTTTAGATAGGATGTCCTTGACTACGGGCAGATTTACAATAGTCTATACTTTTTTGGATAAATATTAAGTATGTATTTTATTGTAAAATGTTTTTAGGGGCATTTTTGGGATGGGTACTATAGAAGCAAGGGAGAGGGTTAGTGAAACAATCTGGCCAAGTTTTTCTCACTTAATCTCCTTTGGTGACAGATGATGTACTTTTTGTGTCCCAAGTTTATCTTCTCAGGAGGAAAAGAGGTTGCTCAATATTTGCAATTTCAGGAACATTTTCATCTGTTTCACGTGTTGACTTTTATGATGTATAACGTGGCAAAGCCTGTTCCTCCATAAACACAGTTAACAGAGCCAGATTAGATTGGTGCTCTGACAGATTAGATAGGGTTTGTCTTGGCCTTGGATGGAATGCAGCAAAAGCACGAGGGACAGAGCTTTCAACATGTCACCCTAGTAAAAGACTCTGGAATTAACCCCCGACTCTGCCAATACTCAGAAGTGGTGTGCCTCTCCCCTCATTTGAGTCTGCATTCTTCTGAAAGCTCTGCTGAACCTTGTCCATCATAGGAACCCTGTTGGTTTTTGAAATAATGGTGGTTCAGCTTGCAGCACCAAGTGCAGGTAATGAGCTATGAGGGATTATCCACTTTGTGTAGCTGGTACTTGTCTGCACGAAGACAGGGCCAGGAAAGTCCCCTTCTTCCCAGAATAAAGATGGCTACTGCTGTCTTAGACAAGAAAGTGCACAGGCTTTTGTGAACTCTGAAGCATTCTCCACCAAGAATTGGATCCTATTGCTGTGAGGCATCATCACGCTGGCTCCAACTCATACTGCCTGCTAGGAAATACTGCTGAAAGAAACACTGCCGAGGCTGACACCAGCTTCACAATTATTGCTACAATTGATCCGATGCTGTAGTCACTGTGTGTTTTCAGTGACTTCCAACCTGAGGGACTCATCTTCTAGCCCTATATCAGATCATATTCTGCTGCTATCCTAACGTTTCCAGGGTCAACATTTTCAGAAGTGGTCTGCCTCTCCCCTCATTCATCTGGAAACTCTGCTGAACCTTGTCCATCACGGGGACCCTGTTGGTTTTTGAAAACATGGTGGCTCAGCTTGCAGCACCAGAGCTACTCCCAAGTGAGCACAATGAGAACAAGTGACAACAGAAAACTGAATCTGAATCCTTGGGGTCTTCCAGGAAAAGAAATAGAAGGTTCTAAAAGAAGCTCCTTCCTATACAATCAGTGACTACCTCTGCTTTTTGGTCCACCTTAGCTGTGGTTTTACTTGTCTGTAGGAGGGAAGACATGACTATTTTGAAAGTTTGGTTAAATCTATGAACCCCTCCCTACCCCACCCCCCAAAAATATTCTGTAAGTGCATAAAACAAATGAGGTTAAAGAAGTAATTATATTAAAATCCATCATTTCAAAACTCACTGATGTATATGTACTTTTTTTACTAACACATCAATAATGAGACCCAGGACCAGGTATACTATCCAGCACAATTTTTACGGTAGTGATGAATTTAGGAGATAGCTCGAGATTTTTGTAATAACTGTATCTGATATAAAATGTCTTATGATGTCTCCGTGATGAAATTTCAATGACTATAAATAGTTCTTTGGTTTATTTCCTGCATTCACAATAGAAATGGCAAATTTCAGTTAGAAGTTGGTGAAAGTAAAGATGTACATGTTTTCAACCACATTTAGAGCTACCCCCTGAATTCTATGTATGCCTTTGAGGATCCAGAAGTTGAGACCCTCTGGTCCAAATACACAGCAGAGTTTGTGGACTGTAGGTTTAAACTAATGGGACTGTCAAGTAAACATTGGATTGCTAACTGCAAGGTTAGTAGTTCAAAACCATCAGAAGCACCAAGGGAGAAAGATGAGACTATCCTGTTTCTATTAAGGTTTAGAGCCTCAAAATCTCCCTAGAGAGTTTCTATGAGTCAGAATCAATTTGATGGTTCTGGGTTTGGGGGTTAGGTTTAGATCTCTTTACTAAAGACAGTAAAAATTATATTTTTAATAGCACATACAGGTTTTCAAGATGATCTTAGTCACATTTATTTAAAAAATGAGGGCACAAAGACCCCACAAATAAATTAAATGACTTGTTCAACAAGTGTACACCCCCAACCCCACTTGGTATTTGATGATAATTATAATGTACTGGTTATTTGGGGGTGAATAGATATATTTGTGAGAAAAAACATACAAAAGTGCAAATTATAGAACCTAGATACTGAGGTATATGAATGTTCACTATATAATTCACTCTTCTGCATATCTGAAAATTTTCATAATGAAATATTGGGGGAAAGATTTTTGATTTTAGAGTAAAAGGATCACAAAAAAATAAATATATGTATTCAATGCTCAATTCAAATCAATAGATTAAATGCTGTTGCTATCGTGCTTTATATGCAAGGATTATGCTGTTGCTTAAAAATAAACATCATTTCCATTTTTAAAAAACCACCTGTTGGTGGGAAAAAAAAAACCCAAGCCTATCTTATTCTATTACCTGCATTGCAGCAAATCATGTGCCTGAACTATCTAGTGCAACTATATTTTTAAAAAATCACAAATGATGGTTTTAACAAACAAATTTGGGGCTGAGTCCCGGTGGCATAGTGGTTGTGCGTGGGACTGTGGCCCACTGGGATGGAGGTTCAATTCCAGCTCCACAGGAGCAAAGGCTGGGCCTCCTACTCTCACCACCAGAGGGCAGTGATGCCCAAAAAACAAAAACAAAAACAAAGAACAAATTTGTTTTCTCTCATTTTAGGAAATCAGAAGTTCAAAATCAGGCAGCCGATTCTAGGAGAAGGCTTTCCTTTCCCTGTCAGCTTCAGAAAAAGGTTCCTTTCTCCTTTCAGCATCTGTCAGCCCCAAACTCCTTGAGAATCTCCATGGGTCTTAGCAGCAGGATATTTTCAGGGTAGAAATCACAGATCCAATGGATGTACTCCCTCCCTACTCCTCTTTCTTGGTGGTACTGGGATCTTTCTTTTCTACTCACTTCTCCTTCTTTTTATGTCTCGCGAGCTAAAAAACATGATGTGGCTCACACCCACGGAGCCTCCCCTAGTAATGAATGATGACTGTGACCTAAGTCCAGGTGGTGACTTGAGGAAGGAGGAAGAGCTTCACACTGATCCTGTCTCATTAGCGCCACATGCATTACCAGATCGTTTTTTTAGGGAATACCACATGGCATAAAATGGAGAATAATGACATCAGTTCATAAAACAGAGGGCCATCACACAATAGTGGGAAAGGTGGGCTAGCTATGTTGGCACATATTTAGGGAGAAACACAAATCAATCCATGGTATCAACAATTTTGTACTTTGTATTCTTTGTCCTTATGTCTGTTTAATTTTCCCATGAACATGGCAATGGACATATAAAATGAACTTTAATTAAAGGTACTTTCCAATTAACACTTGATTCACATTACTAAAAACTATAACAGTGGAAAACACAACAGGTAATTTACAAGTAACACTTCTTTTAACAGAAGAAAGGAAGTGGAAGTCTGGGATGTTAGAAGGGACATTGACAGCTTTGTGGACATGTGCCAAGGATCAGTGGTAGCCTCTTTGCAGTGTCGTCTCTTGGCAAATGTGCACTCAGTGAAAAATACACAGTATCTTCAAACAGCTTTAAGAGAAAATTAAATAAACCACACTCGAATGCTGAGTGGTCAGTGAAAAACTGGAGATGAAGCCATTCTAAAGCAATCAGACTAAAACCTCTTCTGTTATTATTGATAAAATAAAAATTTTCTGAGACTTGGTAGAATTGGGGTCATGATAGTGGGTGGGAGGCAGCATCGGAACTAGAGGAAGGTGGCATATTTCATAGCTCCTACCCTGTATCTTAACTGACTCATCTCCTCCTTGTAACCCCTCTGCAAAAGGATGTCACCTCACCTATTGATGGGCTTTGGCTCCCCAATCTGTACTCCCCCTCATTAATAATAATATAATTTTAGCTCATTGATGCCTGACACCAGATCCCTTCACCACCTCATGATCACACAGGCTAGTGTGCTTCTTCCGTGTGGGCTTTATTGCTTCTGAGCTGAATGGCCGCTTGTTTACTCAAGCCTTTAAGTCCCCAGACATTATATCTTTTGGTAGCTGGGCACCATCAGCTTTCTTCACCACATTGGCTTATGCACACATTTGTCCTCAGGGATCATATCAGGAAAGTGAGCATGCAAAGTTGTGCTTTTGAGTTCTTGAAGCCTGATATCTCATCCCTTTGACCTCATGATTCCACATGCTAGTGTGCTTCTTCCATGTGGACTTTGTTGCTTCTGAGCTAGATGGCTGCTTGCTTACTTTCAAGCCTTTAAGTCCCCAGATGCTCCATCTTTTGATAGCCGGACACCATCAGCTTCTTCACCACCTTTGCTTATGCACAATTCTACCACATAAATCCAGCTAGACCAGGAGATGTACAGTGAAGTTGGAAATATGGGAAACTTAGGATAGGTGATCCATCAAGACTAGTAATAGGAGTGGTAATACCAGGGGGGTGGAGGGATGGAGGAATAGAAAGGGAGAACCAACTTCAGGGATCTACACGTAGCCTCCTTTCTGGGGCACGGACAACAGGGAAGTGAGTGTTGGGACACATTGTACAGTGTACAGGATGAAAAAAATAATTTGTAAATTACTAAGGGTTCAAGGGCAAGGGGGGGAGTAAATGTAATATAGGGAGCTGATAATGGGGGCCTGGAGGGAGGGAGAATGTTTTGAGAGTGATTATGGCAATGGGTGTGTAAAAGTGGCCTGCACACAACTAATGTTGTTAGGGATTGTGATGGGAGTTGTAGGGCCCCCCCAATAAAATGATTCATTAAAAAAAGTGGGGGGGAAGGGGAGGTACTTTTTTTTTTTGTAAAGAGGAGCTTGTATCAAGGGCTCAAGTGGAAGATGTTGGGAAATGTATGTGGAAACGTGTGCAAATGTGCGTGATACAAATGATGTACTGAATGTTGTAGTAGCTGTAAGAGCCCCCAATAAAATTAAAAAAAAAAAGAATCCAAATGGAAAAAAAAAATTTCCTGAGACTATGGCATGCACTTTCTATTCTCATGCTGACGTTCACTATATTCTATACACGTACACACGTATATGTGTACACATAGACATTGAGTCTCATTGTTCTCATTGATTGAATTTATAGTAAACAGATGCTGTGAGTCTCATAGCCATCTGATAGGACAAAGTAGAACCCCTCACGGCTGCTGAGATTGTGGGTCTTAACAGGAACTGATGGTTTCATCTCTCTCCTACGGAGAAGCTGGTGGGTTAGAACTGCTGGCTGTGGGGTTAGGGTTCGGGTAAAAAAAAGTCTACAAATTAAAAATACAAATAGAAAATAAACAACAGCTGGCTGTATGGTTAGCAGCCTAATGTGTAACCTATTGTGCCCCCAGGGCTCCGAATCAAATGACAGATAGAGAATATCAAACTGTCACTGGAATGGTTGTTTTCTACCATGGAATTGCCTTTCTTTTTTTTTTTTTTTTTTTTTTGAGTGCACTAAGAAGCAGTCAGTCCCATCAAATTGAATCTGATCCAAAGTGACTCTGGAGGAGAGGAGAGGTGTGCTCCCTGGGCGACCGGGCTGCACGTTGTTATGGGAGCAGAGAAGCTCATCGTTCTCCCTCAGACGCACAGTGGGTTCTGACTACTGCCCTTGTGGTTAGCAACCTAACGTATACCCACTGCCCTGCCAAACACGAGCACGCCTTTATACTCCGAAGTTGACTGTAGAACACAGAAAACTGGGAAGGGGCTTTTCTGTATCGGAAATAGTTAACAGTTGGCACATTTACAATTTCCCTCATTGTTTTATTATTTTAATCGGCTCTTCAAATTTGTATCAGTACAAACACAGACTATGTCTATTTCCGTTTAATGGTGAATGTCATCTGTGTATCAAGAACAAGGAGGCCCAGCGCCAAGTTATAAAGCTTTTGGGTGATCCAACCAACCAAGTAGCCCACTGTGATTGAGTCAATTCTGACTCATTAT
>PVJH01021744.1:0-38038 GCA_004026705.1 Nesogale talazaci
GGGCACACAGCTTCTGGTGCTGATGCGCAGATCCTTGGGCTTCCTTTGGGTGCCGGGTGACTTTGACACTGTATGCAGAGCCTCTTGAACCAAAGCCATGCCGAGCAGTCACTCCAGGGGTTGACTGGTTGAATCCCTTTCAGGCTAGAAACAACTCCCACACCAGCTGCTCCCCCAGAGGGATCCTTTGTCTCTGCCCTTCCGAAACCCACGAGGTGAGCCCCTAGGCTTTCGGGGGTGGGGGGCGGGCTTGCTGGGCTGCACTGTCAGACACTGGAGCTGAGCTTTGTCAGCAAAACCTTTATGCAACTCAGAGAGGGGCAGCAAAGCATCAGGTGTGAGGACCCCGAGCCCCCAGCCCTCCCCTTACATGGGGGTCTGGAAGCAGAAGGTTCTAGATGTTCCTGTCCCCTTCCTCAGACTAGCGGGTCCCCTGTTGCCCGGATGACGCCTGAGCCACAGTCTGCAGCCAGACGAGGCACTGGTGTTATCTCCCGCCTGCCTTCCTGCCACCAGCCTGCTGGGAACTCGGGCTCTGCCCACCAGCCCAGCCTGCTATCGCATTCCCAGACATTCTTTGGGTTCCTGGCACCCTGAGCCGGCGCCCCCCACCCAGGACTGTCACCACTCGGCTGGCTGGGCAGTGCAGCCATGGTCTGGTTCCCACACTTCAGCGCCCACCGGTCCCCAGACACCAGGGGACAGCCCAGGACACACGTTCCAAGGGCTTAGGTGGAGAGCTTGGACAGACTCTGGTCAGGCAGTGGTTCCTGCCCACAGGGTTTTGGGGCCTATTTGCCCAGCACCCCGTTGGACAGTGAGGGCAAAGCCCACTCCCCGTCCTGCTAGGCAGTTCATGCCCTCCTCTCATTCCCCTGCCATAGACAGCAGGACGGCCTGAGGCGAAGGGAGCACAAAAGGACCAGAACGGATTATCCCTGTCCTGGACATTCCACATCCAAATGGGAACATTCACACTGGGGAGGGTTCTTCCCGTGGACAGTTCTCATGTTCCTTGGCATGTGGATAGATTCTGACAGGGCATCTAGCCCCCTCCCCTCAATGTGTGCCTGAGTCTGTTCTGCCCTTTTTATAAGACACCGCCAGAAGGGAGTAGATTTCTGATCCATTCTACTGCGGTATGCTCCACCGACATCACCAAGATAGCTTCTGTTTTTAAACACGGTCCTCTTCCCAGTCCTGGGGTGAGGAAGTCACCGTGTAATCTTCGACACCCACCACTCTGTACAGGGAGGCAGGCAGTCCTCCTGGGGGCCTGACTCGGTCCAGGGAGGGGTTGGAATGTCTGTCTGTCCCCCAGACCTGAGTGGGCCACTGCAAGGCATGGTGGGTAGGTTGATGGAAACGAGCCTCAACTTCATTATCAAGTGCCAGGACAAGGTTGTCTTTATCCAAAGAGCCAGTGATGGCCTTGTCACAACCTGGGGCCAGAGAGACAGAGCTAAATGTTACTGCACCGGTCTGCACATGCTCACACTCACACTGCACCGGTGTGCACACTCTCACACTGCACAGGCTCGCACCAGTGCGGTGTGAGTGTGAGCGTGTACACACTGGTGCGGTGTGAGTGTGGACTCCCCTGCGATTGGAATCTGGGGTCTTGGAAACCCCCTGGCACCTGCAGAGGAGTTAGGATGGGGAGAAGAAGACATCATGTCTAGAAACGTGTTGCTTGGACCTTGGACCCAGTCTAGTGTTTTCTGAAGCAGAAGACCGAGGGTGGGCCTGGATCAGGAATTGGGGGCTGCAGACAGGTGGGCCAGACTGGGCTGTGTGGAAGGAGACAGACAGATTGCCAGAACTAAGGAAGAGATAGACCTTCAGGGAGATGAGAGTTGCCCAGGGGCTCTGTTCAGCGCCACACCCAGCTCATCAGCACTGAAGAAGCAGACGAGCTTCTTCTGCTGTGAAAGTGACCACACTGAGCAGCTGGAGCATTGCTGTGCCATTAGGGGGGTCGGAAGCCCCATCTGGGCTTTCCGGAGGCTGAGGTCTAGCTTTAGGCACAGCTGCCATCCTTTCCAGGGAGGAGGCCCGCCCCTGCCTCTTCCAGCCTCTAGAGCCGTGGCTCTCAACCTTCCTCGGGCTGCGACCCTTGCATACAGTGCCTCATGCTGTGCTGTCCCCCCACCATAACCTTATTTCCGTCGCTGCTTCATCACTGTCATCTTGCTACTGCGATGAAGCGTCATGTCAGTATCTGATAAGCAGGATGCATTTCCGTTGTTGCAAAGTGAACATCGTGAAAGTGTAGTGCTTCCTCACAAAAACGATATGTGATTCTGTATTGTGAACTATTCATTTCTAATGACAAATGAATGACATTTCGTCTCGAAACACGATAATAGCATGGGTCACGACAATCTTCACACAGGGTACTCCTAGGTGGGCGTATCTGCATGTGGACGGACCCACCTGGAGACAGACTGAGGAGTGGTGTCTCCATTCCTAAGACCACCAGAAATGTGTTTTCTGAGGGTCTTAGGCGACCCCAGTGCAAGGGTAGTTTGACCCCTAAATGGGTCATGATCACAGGTTGAGAACTGCTGCTCTAGAGGCTGCTGCACTCCTTGGCTCCTGGTCCCACCTGACAGGTGAGCCCTCATATTGCATCACTCACCAGTCACTGGCACCATCGTGGGTGTGTGTGTGGGGGGGTGGGGGGCTTGGTTTCTGTCATCCTGTGGACCTTGCAGCTGTCATCAGGGTCCTTTCAGGTGCCTCCTTACCCTTTGCAGGGACAACTGGGTCACCAGGGGTAGGCTAGGAGTCTCTGGTTTGGGGGCCATGGAGATAGACCTGCCCTGAAGGCTTCAGGGGGGTGAGCAAAGGAAAGATTGCAGAGGCAGCATGGGCCCGAAGCTCGAGACTGAGCCCATGACTTGTGTAGCTCTCATGGCAGAGGATCTTCCCTCTTTCTCTGGGGGAGTCCTCCCGCCCCGGGATCGGATGCCCTCAAGCGTTTGTCATCCGGAGAGGCCTGAGCTGGGGGTGTGCAGCAGTGTCTCGTGGCCATGATTTGTGGGTGACATCTCCGGGGCTAGTGCTTGGTCTGGGTTGAGTTGCCTCCCTCAAAAGAGACATGGGAACCCTAACCCCAACGTCTGTGAACACGACCTTGTTTGGAAACTGGGTCTTGGGCGATCTTATCAGTTAAGATGAGGTCATCCTGGAGGAGCTGTAATTCTTTCTGGTGGCCGCGGAATCCAGGCTGACTCATGACCACTCCGTGAACAGACCAGGACTGCTCCACAGGAAGCCAGCTGCCCATCTTTGCTTCTAAGGGGGTGGGGCAGGGGGAGTCTGAGCTGCCAATCTTTCTGTTAGGGTTCTCATACTTACCCATTTGGGCCACCCAGGGATTTTTTTTTTTTACAGTTTTGTTGGCACATAATCCACATATCATACAATTCAATCATCCAGTTAATCAAGAAGAATTGTATAATCACCACCGTTCGTTTTAGAACATTTTCTTTTTCATAGTGGTTAACTTGATTTTAAAGTGAGTTGTGTCATCACAATCAGTTCTAGTGCCCCGAGTCCCCTCCCCACCCCTACCTGCCACCCCCTACCCTGACTTCCTCTCTGAATCCTTGCATTGGTTAGTGTCTCTATGCATCTACTCCTTTTTTTTTAACCTCACAAATTAGAAAAGCCAATAAAACCAAAATAATGTGATAAGGATAAAATAATAATAATAATCTAAGGATAACAATTCAACTAATGAGTCAGAAAGAAAAGACCACTACCCACATTTAAAAGTTCAGGGACAAAAGTCCAAGTGGAAAATACTTGCACCTAGAACAAATTCAGGTTGGGTCAAGAGAGAAGCCAATTGACTAAGTATTAAGTTTGATCCAACATAATCAAGATGACAGTGGTCTCCATCTGATAGGAAAGCTGTTTGAGACCCTGGCCTGTGGCTACAGGAGGTCTGCCAGTGGCTTAATCTGACAAGACACTTAGTGTTTATAATTTAAGTGCTGACACTTTTTGCCTTTGTCATATTTGGGCTTTGTTTTTGTCATCTTTGGATCACACAAGCTGATGTGCTTCTTCCATGTAACTTAACTGACTCCTCACTTAAGGTGGCCACTTGTTTGAATACAAGCCTATATGACCCTAGATGCTATTCCAATTGATAGCCAGGCACCCTCTGCTCTCTTCACCACCCTTTGCTGTGGCACCCTTATCTTCAGCGGTCATCTCACGAAGGTGACTATTGAGCAGGGCCATGTGATCAGAACTAACTATTGTTGGATTGGGGCTAGAGTTAAGTGGGAGTCCAGCATCCATTTGCTTGTCCTTGGGATTTGCATAACTTAGGTTTACCTTGATGGTTGTATTATGACAAATCAAAAGTCCCTAAGTCCAACTATGCCAACAACAGCAACAAACCAACCAGCATTCAAACAAAACAAACTAAAGACAGTGTGTTAATCCAGGCGGACTGGAGAAACAAGTCCACAGAAACTCGTGTGTGTATAAGAAAGAGGTTTATATATAAAAACAGTTGAATATGGAGAAAACATCCCAACCCAGTCTAGCCTAAGCCTGTAAGTCTGATATTAGCCCCTATGTCTGTTACCTATAAGTTCCTCTTCAGATTCATGCAACATATGTGATCGTGCCATGTGCAGGAAGATCACAGGTCAGTAGGTGGAAAGTCTTGTGGATCCAGTGGCAGTAGAAGGATCTTAGTGCTGGCAGGGGTCTCCATATGGCTCCTCTAGCTTCCAGGGCTCTGGCTCCATCAGCGTAGCTCCATCTGACTTGTCAGCAGAAACGTCTCACAGGGAGAATGTGTGAATCTGTGTCCAGGAGAAAGACAGGAGTTCCCACAATCCTCAGGGGAAGGCTTTGGCTTCAGAGACCTCATTGGCTATGACCTGATTGATAGGCTAGACTCCACCCCTATACTTGTCATCCTCTCAAGTCCCAAAATGACACAGGCAGGAAATAAAACTCCATAGAAACAAAAAAAAATTATATAAAACAATATCAATCATCTCCCTGGAATATAAGGCGATTGCGCTGATGACATCATCAATTTTTCCAATGACACAGCACTCTGGACACTGTCAGTATAAGGAGTCTGTGTGAGTATCATTTCTCCTTGAGCTGAAACCCATGCCTTATGGCCCTGCATAATTCGGTCTCCCATTCAATTGAGCTCTATTTATCTTAGTCATGGGGGTTGGTGCCAGAATGAAACTTTCTGCATCAATTCTTCCAAGTGCAGACCCCACCCAACACATCAAAATCTGTCATCACTGTGAGGTACTAAATGTATGGTGAGTATGGGTTTCTTTCCATTAGACACCCACAAAGCCAGGGATGTCCTCAATGACTGCCACTTCCACGGCTCTCGGTAGGCCACCCTCTGCTTCCTCTCCCATCCAGGTACCCCAGTTCTCAGCCAGGGTGCAGGCAGCTTCAAGGCAGGGCTTAGTTCATTCAGCTGGGCCTCTATGTTAAGTCCTTCTGGCCTATCCCGTCCACCCAGGGATTCTTACAGAAATAGGGTGAATCTGATCTCTTCTGAGTCCCACTACCACTACCATCAAGTCATTTTCCATCCATGGCAATCCTAGAGGTCAGGGAACAATTGCTATTAAATTGTACAGGTGCAGAGAGCTATATTTTTATCCTGGTGAGTGTGAGGGCAGAGTCTATGCTAAACTGCCCAATACATAATCCAAGACACCACCCGGGTCCTTCCTAACTCAGCAGTGTCCTTATAAAAGAGGAGGCGAGACATCCAGGTAGAGGGAAGGTGGGTAGGCTCGTGAAGAAAGAATTGCATTGTGGCTGCAAGTTAAGGAGTGTCTGGAACCACTGGAAGCTGAAAGGGAAAAGGGAAATCCTCTCCAGAAGACTTTTTCATTCCTGGAGTCTCCAGAGAGGACATGGCCTCTCAGCCTGCATTCCAGCCTTGGGAATGGAGAGAACCCATTGCTGCTGCTTTAAGGCACCTGGGTTTTGGTCCCTTGTTATGACAGCCCCAGGACCCCACTCACCGTGGGAATGTGGCTTCTGATTTAGCAGGTCAGTGTGGAGCTGAAATTCCAAATTTCTCCTCAGCTCCTCTGCAGGTTCCAATGCGCAGTGACCACGGAGGGCAAAGTAGAATTGTCCCCAAAGGTTTGGTGCCAAGGAAATGGGTCTGGAAACCACACCTCAAGAAGCAAAGGCAGGAAGATGGGAAGAAAAACCACCTGAAGTATCAACAGCTGGATTTGGGTTCAGAGAACATTCAGACTTGGTTCTGGGTCCAAGAAGGGGACCGTGATCCGGCCCAACTGTGGGGAACTTAGGACACACTGAGTCTAGAGTCAGCAATCAGGCTCTGGACAGCAGTCCCAGAGGAGAGGGCTGGGCACGTTCTGGGCAGTGGCACTCTGAGGCATTGGAAAGCTAAATGCCAATTTAAATCAAACACTAGCTCCACCCTCAGTGCCCCTGACTGACCGATGGAAGAAATCCAAGGGGCAGTGAAGGTACTGGCAGAAAACAAGGCTCCAGGAGTGAAGGGGAACCAGTGGGGACGCTTCAGCAAACGGATGCAATGCTGGAGGCACTCACTAGCCTAGGTCAAGACATCTGAAGAGGCTGAGCCCCGGTGGCATAGTGGTTGTGCGCGGGACTGCGGCCCACTGGGACGGAGGTTCAATTCCAGCAGTGGGGCTGGGCCTCCTACTCCCACCACCAGAGAGCAGTGATGCCAAAAAAAAAAAAAAGAAAAAAAGAAAAAGACATTTGAAGACCTGGCCAATCACCTGGAATGGAGCTGTGTGTTAGTCTTCTCCAAAGAAAGATGCCCCAGGGGGCGTGGACCCTGTTAAACAATGTTTGCTAATGTGATCACATGTGAGCAAGATTGGGCTGGAGATCACGGAAGCAAAAAAAAAAAAATGGTTGCAGCAGTTTATCCACAGGGAATGGCTAGAAATTCCACCCCGGGTAGGACCGGCTGCATCACGACGCGTCTATCAGGGAGATCTTGACAGAGAGCAGGGCATAAGGACCCTTTCTGGAGCTCTGTCTACTCATTCTGGGTTCTATAGACTTCTATGTTTCCTTGTGTTTTATTGACTAGGCAAAACTATTGTGTTTGGTGGATAAGAACTTTGACATTTCAAAGAACGAGAATTTTAGGACACAATGGTGCTCAGGACAAACTTGTACATGGCCCAAGAAGCTGTTGGTGGAGGGAAAAAGGAGACGTGGCATGGGTTGACATCAGAAAAAGTGCGTGTTTGGGTTGTGCTCGTGTCCGTTCCCCACACACACACGCACAGTGTATATGCGGGGCTGTGATCCGAGTCTCGGACTGCGTGAAGCCGAATGCGGCATCAGGGAGCGAGGAAGGCCTCCCGATGACGTGCCAGATGTAGATGACTTCTCCTCACTGGCTGAAGGGGAACAGCACTAGACGCACTTGCTGCCGCTGCCGATCCCACAGGACAGCCTGCGTGTGGACCACGCCGCAAGGGGCAGACGACACAAGTCTCCCCAGCAGGACCCCCAAACCTGTCTCTGAGAGACATGCCTGCTGGAGGAAACGTCGGCGTTGTCGAGGCTTTCGTTAGTGGACTGGGATCCACCACCAACACCCAGGAAGCAGCAGTCAGGAGATCCGAAGATAACAGCCACGGACAGATCGGCTGCCTAAGCCCTCTCTAAAGCGTTCAAGGGCAAAGGCGTCGCTTGGAGGACCGAGGCGTGCCTGACCCACGCTGTGGTGCTTTCAGTCTCCTCTCACGCCTGCTAGGCCTCAGCCAGGAGTAAGGAAGACGGAAGAACGGATCGCTGTGAATGAGGGTGCTGGCCAAGAATGTGGACTATCACACCGTGGGCTGCCGGGAGCGCAAACACGTCTTTGAAGAAGCACACCCAGGATGTCCCTTCGGCCGGACGATGGAGAGACCTTAGCTCACGTATTTTGGACATGTTATCAAGAGGACATGTCTCAAGAGCCTGCAGAAGGACATAAGGCTCGGTAAAATAGCAAACGAAAACCCAACTCTGAGTCAAGAGTGACTCATCGTGGCCCCACAAGACAGGGCAACACTGGCCTGCGCCTTTCAGAGACTGTAACCGGTTACAGGGGCGCCACTGGTGATTCTGAAGGCTGACCTTGCAGGGCGCAGCCCGACTCGCAACCCCTGCGCCCCCAGGGCTCCCTGGTGGAGCAGAGGAAGGCATGATTTGACACTGCCGCCTAGACTTGCATGCAGGCACAGTGGCGAGGGGTGGGGGGGCAGGACCAGGCACAGGGACTCGATGAGTGGGGAGGGACCCGGTAGCCTCTAACAGCCACAGTAGTGCCCTGTGGCTGTCACTTGATCTGGTGTCAGTTTGAGGATTAAGAGTGTAGGGGTGGGGCTGAGCCCCGGTGGTGTAGTGGTGGAGTGCGGGACAGTGGCCCACGGGCTTGGTGGTTCAAATCCAGCAGTGGCTCTCCAGGAGCAAGGCTGAGTAGCTCCCACGACCACCAGAGGGCACTGATGCAAAAAAAAAAAAAAGAGTATAGGGGTGGAATCTAGCCTGTCAATCTGGAGATAGCCAGGGAGACCTTTGGGTGGGCCTGGTTTTTTCCTGAGAATTCTGGGAAATCTGGCCATATTTCCCCCCTGGAGGTGAGAGACTCATGACTCAGTCCCTTGGAGATGCTCTTCTGAGGAGACACAAGGCCGACTCCCTATGAGACATCCCAGAGGAGAAGCCACATGGACTTACCCTGAAGAAACCAGACCTCTGAAGAAGCCAGAAAAGCACATAGAGTCTCCTGCCAATGCTGAGATGCTTGAGAAGCCACAGAGATGCCCCTGCCAGCGCTGAGATGCATCCATCACCACTGGATCCTAGGACTTCCTTACCCACTGGCCTGTGATTGTCCTGCATTTGATGTCATTGCATGTGTCTCATGAATCTAAATAACACTTTATAGATGTGTATCAGACATATGGGCTCACATCAGACTTGTGGGCTTGGAGTGGACTGGGTTTGGATGCTTTCTTAATGTTGAATTGCTCTTGTATAGAAACCTCTTTCTTATTCACGTATGTGTGTTTATGAATTTGCTTCTCAGACTAACACACTCCCCGTTCAAAATGAATCCAAGATCCAACACTTCTTTGTACCCCTACTGCTACTCCCACTCCAAGCCTGCCACCCCTCTGATTCAATCTTCCTGTTTCTGCCCTCTTCACATTCCAAAGCCCTGTCTTGTACCCTCTTGACCCTGCCCCCTCTACTGTCATCTGCTCTCCTTCCCTGCTGGAGTCCCAATCATCTGGAGCTCAGCTGATAAGGAAGATGTCTGGGGCAGGTAGCTGGGAGGTAAGTGTCCTCTGCCAGTGACTGCATGTGAAAATGAGGGCAAAAGGGGACTGAGGCTGATCTTGGTGGCCCAGTGGTGGCCCAGTGAGGGGTGGTCAGGGTCCATCAAGGCAACCCAAGGTCTGCGGCAGACCTACCCTGAAAGACGTGAAACTTCAGGATGCTTGAACTTCGACTTCCATCCCTCGTGTGGACAGGTCTGCTCTTGCCTCTCCAGGCAGACAAGATATTCCAGAATGGTCCAGATTGACCCCTAGACTCCAGCACTTCATGCAGATCCCCAGCCACTAGGACGCAGCCCCAGGGGGAGATGTGCGTGCAGCTGTGTCTGCTTCAACCAAATATACAGCATCCACACACCTTCCCTGTGGCATCAGCAGAATCAAGTGATCCAAACATTTTAAAGGTGTTTCTCACACCTGGATAGGAGTACTGCAGGAGAGGTGCTGGCTGATGCTGGCACCTCAGACTCCGAACCTCCGGTGAGAGGGAGGGGGCTGTGTTCTGGAAGCCCAGGGTAGGGTGGGGTGTGTGAACGCTGCACAGTAGCACATCACCTCCTTAAGTCGTCTGCACCCTTGAGCTAGCTGACGGCCCTTGAGCTGAGGGGAACCAGCCTGGGCACAGTGTCTAGCTCTGCAGTGTCCACCAGTCTTCCACGCAGCATGAGAAGGGAGGCAGGAGGGTCGGACAATGGGACAGACTCCCTAGAAATGTGGCTCTGTCTGTCTTGCATCTTGGGGCACACCAGCCATCGCTGCTGCCCTCCCTTAAGCAAACTTCTCTGGTCCACAGGGAGCTTTCAGCTATAATCTCAAGGACAGAGAGGGGGATTTCTGTTCCTGGAAGAAAGAGAGAAAGAGAGAGAGAGAGAGAGAGAGAGAGAGAGAGAGAGAGAGAGAGAGATTCCATCCATGAGAGAAATCAACTTGTCATTAAGTCAGTGCTCACCCACGGGAAGCCTGTACACAGGGCAGGCTCCTCTTGGTGCTCATCTTTGTGGGAGGGGACCTGAGGTCTTTCCTGTGCAGAACTCCTCGGTGGGTATCGACTGCTCACCTATAGGTGAGTGAGTGTCAACTGCGTGCCAGCTAGGGACCTTCCTCGTCCCATCCCTACAGATAGAGATCATTGTCTTTGGGAAAAGGAGTTTCTGCTCTTATGCTAATGAGGACATACCATTGCAGAGTGGGTCCTCAACCTAACCACTTCTGAGGTGTCCAAAGAGCAGAACAGGCACAGACATGAGCACAAGGGGTTGGACAGAGACACGTGAGGATCACCTGGGGCCAAGGAACACCCAGAGTGAGCTACTGACAAGGAAGGGATCCACAGGGCCCAAACTCTGATCGGGTCTCATAGCTTCCAGAACTGTAAGGAAAAAAAATCTCTGTTCATGAATAGCACCGACATGTGGTATTCATGCCACATCAGCACTGGGAGACCGAAGCAATCAATAGCTACAGAAGATAGTTTGACTCCAAGGGACTCAGAAGGAATCTAATAAATTCTAATGTGAGAACACAGGTCCCCCCTGTGGCACAGCCAGCTGACACTGAGCCTGGTGAGAGGGCCACTGCCTCTCGACCCTCTCAGGAGGGTAGCCACTCAGACAATGTAACCTCCAGGATTTAAAAGCATGCAAGCTTGGGGTCTCAGCCATTCCCTTTGACTGTGCTGTCACTCCTCATACTCAACGGAACCTCTGCACAAGTCAGCAAAGATTGCTGCATGAAGATGTTCAAAGCAGGACTCCCCAAAGCAGCAGCACTCCAGCGCCAGAGAACGTTTCTTCCAACGGCCTCTTTCCACCGTGAAATCCAATGAAGTCAGTAAGAGTTGAGCAAGATGACGGGGCTCTGTGTTTGTTGCCAGGGGAAAATGTTCACAATGCCCTGTGTGGGGAAGTGGGTGGTAAAGAAGGAGATGGGGGGAGGAGATCCTTGTGACAAACATGACCTACAAGGAAGCGTTTGCCTCTAGAATGAGCTGCTGATGCTCAAAAATTGTTCTGTGGGCACGGTGGGCAGTCTTGCATGATTTTGTTGCTGCTCATCTGCATGATTCAGAAACCTGACCACTTAGCTTGGTGGGAGAGAAGGGTTACAGGTGACTCACCTGTGTGTTAGTCTGAGTAGATGGCTTAGTCTGGATAGACTAGAGAAACACATTCATAGAGACACTCATAGGTGTATGAGAAAGAGCTTTCTATACAAGAGCAATTGAATATTGAGAAAACATCCTAGCCCAGTCCAGATCAAGTCCATAAGTTCAATATTAATGTCTATGTCTGATACCAATCTATAAATTCCTCTTCAGACTCACGCATCACATGCAATGACGCTGCGTGCAGGACCGTCTCAGGCCAGTGGGTGGGAAGTCTTGTGGATCCAGTGGCGGTGGAAGCATCTCAGCATTGGCAGGGGTCTCCACATTGCTTCTCCAGCTCCGGCACTCTAGTGTAGCTCCATGTGTCTTGGCATCATCACAAAGAGTCAGCATGTGTCTCGCCTCCAAATGAGGTCATCAAGTTGTGACCTGAGTGACAGGCTAACCTCCACACTTTCACTCTTAATAGTCTCAAGTTGACACCAGATTATGTAACTATCACAACCAGGGAAAGGGCCAAAGACCTCAGAAGGGGACATTAAAGCTTTCTGGTGGTGGCAGAAACTGAACTCCCGGGTCACCTGGCGGAAGAAGACTGGAAAGACAAGACCTAACCAAGACACAGTGTCCCCCAAATGTTCTGGACTGAAGACATCTGGGAACATGGACTGGACAGACCCATGGGTCATCCAGGGTCATGACCCCATCCAGAATGGTGACCCTAGGGGCAGGACCCTGAGGACAGATCCAGGGGCCTGCTAACCAGGGACACAGTCTTGACCCAGGACCCGATCCACACAGCCTCTTGTGCTTCTGGGTCCTGTAAAGTGAGCATGCTCACAATCCTCACTCCATAGCGCCCCCCCCCCACAGTGTGCTGAGAGTCAAAGACGCTAATGTATGCAGAAGTGCTTTGCAAACCAGCAGCACCGTGTGCAGAAGCCACTTTATTTTTATCACGGTGTGTCCTGAGGTGCCCCGATCACCTGACCACACTCCGCTGCACTCTCCTGTTGGCGCCTTCACGTGTCTCTCCGTCAGACGGAGCCTGCCTGCAAGGCGGTGCCTGGCAGGCGGTCACGACGAGGACACAAGGTCATTTCACTCCTCAGAAGACGATAAGCCTCGGGCTGCCTGGGAACACAGCCCAGGCCAGGTGTCTCCTGCCCGGTGGGGTTCCTGCACTTCAGTCAGGCCCCTTAGCATCCAGAATGAAGCTGCCTCTTGGAAAATGCCAGGTGACAGCAGCAGTGTGTGCGTTTTCCGAAGCAGGGCTGGCTCCGTGCTGTGCACACGCTGCGTGGCACATGCCTCTTCTTTCCCAAGGAGTAGCAGCCACCACGACGACAACACAGTATCATCGCTAACCCCACCAGCACCCCGCAACAACCCCCCCAACCCCCACCCCCGCCCAGTGCTGACGCAACAGGACCTCTCTCATCCTCTCACCTCCCTGTCTGAAACACAGAAGGCAGTGTGGTGGTTCTGCTTCCCGGCCCATCCCGCCCACCGACTGATGCTGGAGAAACCACCAGAGGGCTTTCCCAGATGGACAAATGGACTGGCGGGTGAGCAGCTGCTACTCAGGGGCTCCAACCCCGGAGCCTGCAGGGACCCGGAGGGCAGGGGGAGCTTGGAAGCTGGACGTGCCTGAAGGAGGTTGCTGCCCCTGCAGATTCGAGCTGAGGTCTTCACAGTCTTTCCAGATCCCAGTGAAAGCCCCCGCCAAGGGGCTTCTGGAGGAGCTGGTCTGGTGGGAGACCCCTGCCCAGAAGGGGAGACCTTCACGTGAGAATGAATCAGACAGGCATCCAAGCAGCTGTGCCGTGGAAACGCCCCCTCGCAGCAGAGATGGTAAGGTGATCTGGACACGCCCCCCCCGCCCCCCCCAAGGAAGGGCAGGGGTCAGCCAGAACTCCGGGTTTGGTGACGAAGAGGGTCCTTGACAAGGAGGGAAGGATGCTCTTGGGCCTGATGCAGGGGCTGCCACACGGGGCCCGAAACTCACCGCCACTGAGTAGGATTTCCACTCGTGACGACCTTGTGGACAGAAGGGCAGAACTGCCCTGGCGGGTTTCAGGAACTGCAGTTCCACGGGGCTTTAAGGCCTCGTCCTTCTCCCACAGAGTGGCCGGTGGTCTGGAACCGCTGACCTGGTAGGTCGCCATTGTCTTAGGCTGGGCTGATTAGAGAAGCAAATCCAGCGACATGCCTGTGTGTATCAGAAAGCTCTTTATATCAGGAAGTCATCTTACATCAAGAAGACAGCCCCGCCCAGTCCACTTTAAACCCACAGGTTTGATGCTCGCCAGAGCCCTTCTTCAGACTCCCCTAGCTGGAGGTCCAGGCCGCAAGGTGCTGGGAGAACCCAGGCCAGCGAGAGCAAGGCACGTAGACCTAAGGTCGGTGGGAAAATGACAGGGGGCTGGCAGCTGTCGGCGTTAGTTGGCCCACGTGGGGTGACCCCTGGGGGCAGATAGAGTCCCAGCAAGCAAGTGAAGGGGTACAGAGGAAGGGGTGGGGCTCCCAGTGTCCCTGATAAAAGACCACACCCCGCCAGGAGGCATCATCAGGCTGTGACCTGATTGACAGGTTAAACCCCACCACTATCCACGTGCAAGTTGACATAAAGCCTGTCACAGCAGCCCACGCCACAACCACCACACCACCGGAACATCTCAGTGGGCTCAGAAGTGCCACTGAGTGGCAGCATGAAGAGGGCACAGTGTTCTCATTTACAGGTCAGAGCCGCTGACTGGCAGCTAGCAGCAGGAAGAAAGAGCCCTTGCTCCCTACCACATTGACCCTAGGTGGAGGAGGGCACCCCCTTCCCCGCCCCCTCAGAGGCACAACCATTAAATGCTGATGCCCAGAGAGTCAGCATTCCCCCACTCAAACCACCTAGATGGCCTGCCAAGACTCAAGCCAAGAATTTTATTCCAAGAGGTTCCAGGCTGGCACTGACATGACAGTTTCTCTATACTAGAAATACACTCACCCGGGACGCAAGACATTCCCCAAACTCAACGTTTGAGACACCAAGAACCAGGGTTCCAGGTACGAGCCAGCGGACACATGACACAGAAAAGGATGAGCGTCACAGACTCCACCAACGGGGTGTTCAAGAAAGGATATAAGATAAGTCAACTGTGCTTTAACAACCAAGAAGGGGATTGCCCGTCACTAGAACAAGTGATTAGCAAAACAAAACACAAAAAGGAACTCAATGCACTGTCTACAAGTGAAAAGTGGAATAGAGGAAAAGAAAAATGCAATGGACCGATTTAACTGCAGTTAGATATAAAGAGAGGAGAGATAGAGGAGATAGAGAGGGAGAGAGAGAGAGAGAGAGAATTCACTGTCATTGAGTTGATTCGGACTCCCAGTCCTATAGGATGGATAAGCATTGCCCTTGTGGATTTTCAAAGTTGCAATCCTGACCAAAGCATCAGCTGATGGGCTTGGTTGATGGAACACATGGAGAATGGTCCAAGGCCTGCTAGCATTCTCTGCCCAGGGACAAGCACAGGACTGAGAAAGGTCGGAGTGAAGGGAGCTCAGGCTGGGGAGGGACTGGTGGTCCAATCAGCACCTGTGTCCAGAAGCACGTGGTCAGAGGCCTCACCCCCCCACCCGGCCCCTTGCCAGGCTCCTTGACCCCCCACCTTCCGTGGGGAGAGGTGGCAGGGGGCCGCGTGGCATCAGAAGTGCTATGGAGCAGACCTGATGTCTGCATAAGACTGCATGACCTTGCTTGTTTCAATGTCATGCAAGAGAAAGACGCTTTGGGCAGCCGTTTTGCCTTGGATCCACAGACTGGCAGGGAAAGCTTTTAGCAAGTTTGCAAACTATGTTGCAATTTGTCATGAATTTCGGAAGTATATTTTTAGCTTGTAGACTCAGGGGAGATCTTGAAATCTAGACTGTACCTGTCTTAATCAGGGTTCTCTAGAGAAACAAGATTATATATCATAAATACATAAATAGATGATTATAATTATATCAAATAATATATGTATATGTATACACATATAAAATCAGGGATGAAATTGAGGGGTCTACTTGCTTCTTACTTACCCTGCTACACCATCATCCTCAACATTTCATTGCTAACTCAAGGATGTATATGGGCGCTCCAGGTTTCAGGGGAGAGCTGCTTTAGCTGGCGACATTTTGGATTGAGAGTCGGCTGTGAAGAGTGGAGGGGGTTCCCCAACTCTAGGCAAGGCAGTGGGGCGCCCCTGTGGCCATAGCTCTCTGTCTTGCTGTCTCCATACCCACACTCTGTACAATAAGCTTGACACCCTTTATCCCCCCTGGCTGTTAGAGTGCATTCAAGAATATATCTGTCCCATTTAACACAATGAATAAAGACTGGGGCACTTGTGGAATGGCATCAAGGACATCATGGAGGCAGAAAAAAATCATTTTAAAAAACCTTGTTCTCGAATGCAGAGTAGCTAAAGCGATGGGAAGAAATGGTACAGGAGAGGGGAGCTGGACCGGAGAGTTCAAAGGGCATTTCAACGAGACACAGCAGAGCACCATACAATGACAGACACAAGCCCCTGGAGTTAGGGGGCGGAAAGGGGAGACTACGTGCAGAATTTCACAGGTTGAAAGAATGGAAGGAAAAGTGTAAGCCTGTTCAGAAATACTGAAGGTTTCTATGATCAATATAATGAAGGATGCAGGACGCATCAAAAGAAGATGGGGAAAAGGCAGTCATGGTTCTGAAAAGGAATTGGTTGACATGCAACCATTTCATGAGGTCACATACGCTCAAGAGCTGATGGTATTGAAGGAAGAGGTCAAAGCTGCGCTGAAGACAGTGGAGAGAAATACAAGGCTCGAGAAGACAATAGAATACCCGTGCAGCATTAGACGCACTCCCTAGTCTATGGCTAAGCTTGGGAGCTGGTTACCTGGCCAATCAACTGGAAGAGACCCCTATTAATGCCCATTCCAAAGAAAGGTGACCCAACAGAACGTGGACGTTATCAAACAATATCATTAATACCACATGTAAGTAAAATTTTGCTGAAGATAATTTAAAAATGGGTGCAGCAGCCCATTGACAGGCACCGCCAGAAAGTCACGCTGAAGAATAATGATCATGATGTGACCCTGCTAACTACTTCACGACACTGTTGAATACGGAAGGTATTCTGTTGAGGGCAGTCTGTCAGCCCTGTACAGACAAATACTGTATGAATCCATTATATAAAAGTGTGTGTGTGGGGGGGGGGGGGTGGCTGAGCCCCAGTGGCATAAGTGGTTGAGTGCGGGACTGCGGCCTGTGGGCTTGGCGGTTCAAATGCAATGGCGGCTCTCAGGAGCAGTGCTGGGTAGCTTCCACGACCACCAGAGGGCAGTGATGCCCCCAAATAAAAATAATAATAATAAAAAAAAGTGTGTGTGTGTGGGGGGGGGGGATCAAGAAAAATGATTTGCATACACACACAAATGATTTGTATACCCAAAGAAGCAGACTTTGGCAGTTATGAAGAAGCTGGGAAGAGGAGGGAGGGAAACAGAGGGAGAGGGGGAGTTAATGAATAATTAATGAATTAAATTAAAAAGAAATTCAAGCTAGTTCCAGAAAAGGGCAAGAAATGAGGGATGTTGCTGCTGTCATCCGCCGGAGTTTTGTTGACAACGCAAAGGCATTTGACTGTGATCAACACTGAGCAGAATGGGAATTCCAGACTCTTCATCCCGCGCATGCAGAGGCAGCCCGTGATTCTGAGAGGACGAGGGGCACAGTGGTTGAGAAACACAAGAGGGGGGCACCATCATTATTCTATCTGTATGCTGAGAAGCTGAGCTGAGTGAACGTGGTGGCAGGATTCGAGGAAGGTTCACCAGCCACTGTGTGGGGTGCTGGTGTTGGGGCTGCACTAGAGAATCAAGCCCCAAGCCCCACACAAAGACCAGAGTTGGGGGGTGGGGTGTGGACTCCAAGCACATGGTGACTGCCAAGGAACCAAGAAACACACTCCAGAGACTCCAGCCTTCCCCCGGAGCGACACACAGGGAAAGCCTTCCACCTGAATGTGGAGAAAACGGACATCAAGAAATGGTGCGCAGATCTCCCCGTGGGTCCTGCTGACTGGTTTCGGGTGTCAGTGGTGAGCGCTGGAAATCGCAGCTGGTCGGCCAGCTAGAGGCCCTCGCTCATGGCCGCTTGGGCTTTGCCTCAGAAGCAGAGGGCATGGCTCTTTCCCATCCACTGGGCTGGCCTCGTGGGCAGCGCTGGGCGGCAGAACAAGGCCAGTGTGGGGTCCTTGTCCTCTTCCATTGACCTCTTCTTCTCATGAGCCCTTGTTTTGTTCTGTTTAATGAGGCCCTGGGCGAGGGCCGGCTGCCCAGAGTGACAGTTTGAGAAATGAAGCTAATTGGATGGCGGTCCCTGAACAAAGGTAGTCGTGCTCAGAACTTCCCTGCGCCCCTGACCTCCCCTCTCTGGGCTGGCCTGTGCAGGCAGCCGGAGGCTCTCTTTGTGTTCAACACACATGGCTCTTTGCAGAGTGGTCTGCAGGGCCCTGTGACTGCCCACTCCCTTCTCACAGCGGCCAGGAGAGAACAGGGAGCAAATGGGGCCTCAGAGACACTGCACTGCTCCCCCAGGAGGTCAGAGGCTAGGCCTGCCTTGCATTCGGCTTCCCCCACCTCATCCCCATTTCTGCTTTTTTAAAAGTTAATAAATCATTTTATTGGGGGACTCTTACAGCTCTTATAAAAATCCATACATCCGTTGGGTCAAGTACATTGGTACCTAGGTCATCATCATCATTTCCAAAGCATTTTTTTTTCTACTTGAGCCCTTGGTATCAGCTCCTCTTCGCCCCCCCTTCCTTTCCACCATCACGAGCCCTTCATAATGTATATTTTTCTTTTCATATTTTGCACAGTCTGCTGTCTCTCTTCACCCACATTTCTGCTGTTTGTGCCCTGAGGGTGGAGTGGGGAGGGCCTAATATGTCCATTATTATGATCAGTTTCCCCTTTCTCCCTCTTCTCTCCCCACCTCCCCCCTACTCTCATGGTATCACTACTCTCATTTCTGTTCCTGGGGTGTCTATCTGTCCCGGATTCTGTATGTCAAGCTTTTATCTGTACCTGTGTCCAGGCTCTGGTCTCTCCAGATTTGTAAAGAGAACTGGGGTCATGATTATGGTGGCAGGAAGAGGAAGCATTAAAGAACCAGAAGAATGTTGTGTGTCTCATCAGTGCTATGACTGCTCCTTGACCGGCTCATCCCTTCCTGGTGACCCCTCTGTGAGGGGGATGTCCAATGGTCATTTCTGCTGCTTTGAGTTTGTTCTTCCCATCCCAGCAACAGTTAATAATGGGAGGGGGGCAGGGGGGAGAGCTCTGTGGACTCAGCAGTTTGCTGTTCACATAGGATGAACTGAGGTCATGGCCCAGATGAGCGTATTTTCAGTCCAGAGTAAACAACAGGATGGTTTTATGAGTAACACCATACCTCGAGTATGCACACTACCATCTAACCTTCAGAAGCATGCAGGGGAGGGAAAGGGCGTTCACTGGAAAAGCACCACACTCGCTTTCTGGGCCTTCGGGGCAGGGTTCTCATGCCCTGACCAGGGCTTGTCTTTCTGGAATCCTGGTGAGAGAGTGACCCCAGTCCCAAGCGTGGGTGGGCCAGGGTCTATGTGTTCCTGAGCAGCCCCTGAGCACCAGCAGGCAGGCCTACTGTCCACACAAGAGCCGTCCACTCTCTGAGAGACGTCTCAGTTGCTGGGGACACACGTATTCCCACTGAATAAACTCTGCATGGACAGTGTTTGGGGAGTGGACAACAAACCATTCCAGAGTGGAAAAGACAGCACAGTTCATATGCCAAATATCTGGGGGGAGTGGGCTGTGGGGCTAAGGTGTGACTGGCAGATGGCTTGGGCCGAGGTCCGTGGAGCTCACAGATGGAGGCGGACAAGGCAGACAAGACTTGGGATGGTGATGGCGTTATAAGGCATCTTCAGACATCGAGTGATCAGCTCCCCACCCTCAGCAGAGCATGAGAAAGCAGTGGGCTACCTTGGTGGATTATTGTGGTAGGTAGGTTTATTGTGCCAACGTGGCCAATGAACACATGTGGGATTAAGGGAAGGGCAAAGAGATACATGGCTCGGGGAGCCTCACCTTTCTGGTCTCTGGCTCTTTGATCTTCGGACCAGTGCACAGCCGGCTGCTTTGCTTGTCCTGTGCCTCCATTTGCAAGCTACACTCCCTGTGGGACACCTAACCCAGGGACTGTGTCACAGTGATTTGAGGTTCTTTCAAGGCCTGCTTCACCACCCTACTGGAATATGCATCTCTCGAGCTGGGGACTGTCGGACCCTGTCATCCGGCTATTGGTGACCTGCCTTGCTGTTTGCTGCTTGCGGTGGGATAACCTGAATTGCTCGACAGAGGACCACTCGGCGGCCCTCAAGACTTGAAGGACTGCCAGTGTATTAGCTGTCTCACGGAAGTAAGCTGCACCAAGTCATTTGTATTGTTTTATGGATTAATTGTTTCTTATATTATATGTCTATATAAATATAAATAAAATTATTAATGTTTAGGTTTTGTTTCTCTAGAGAACCCTGTCTAACATCATTATAAAAGGCAGGCGGCCAGTGTAGAAGACATGGAGGGGGGGCGGTGTTTGATCCTTGACCATATAGAAAGCAGCGGTGTGAGCGGTGCCAGTCATTGTGTGTCCTTCTAGCCCTACAGAGTGTCCAGGCAAGGACAGCGGCCACGGCACCATAGCAGCAGACTGGCCTTCCACGCCTGAGAACCAGCTTTGCTTCCCAGTCACCGCACTTCCTCGGTGGGGCCCTGGGGATGACACATCAGGCTGCCACTTCCCGGGAGAAGACGAGACTTTACTCCCATAAAGAGTGACTGACTTGGAAACTCACAGGCACGGGCAGGTCTACCATGGTTTGCTCTGAGCCAGCCTTGACTGGATGGCAGTGAGTCGTTTGCATGCCTCCTGTGCAGTCGCCCACACCTGTCCATGGAGGTGTGCATGTGGCTGGGATGTGGAGCTCGCAGACTGGGGCAGACAAGGGAGACAGGCCTCCTCTCTGGGATCCACTTCTGAACCCGATGGATCGTAGCGGTCCAGTCCACAGCCTAGTCCCAGGGGTGTTGCAGGGCCAGGCAGCACCTTATTCCTCTGTGCATAGGATCCAAGGAGCCTGGTGGTGCAGGGGGTAAAGCACTCCCCTGTGAGCCTGAAGGTCCCTAGCTCAAACACTGCGGCTGCTTAGAGGGAAGGTGGCATGTCAGTCAGTCTGCATCCATAAAGATGGGCAGCTTTGCGAGCCCCAGGCTCTGTCTTGTGGGTTGCTATGCATAGCTGAGGGCCTGGGTTTGGGTGTCGGCAGACGTGCCGGCGGCCAAGGTGCCAGCTAGCTACTTTCCCACCACGTGTGCACAATTGCATGCACACATTCCCCAAGTTCATGTCTGTGCTATGAGTTGGAGGGCCTCACAGAAGCAGGTACACCTGTCCTGGAGGGTGACGCAGCCTCGTTTGAAGAAAAACAGGCCATTCTCATGATTTGAGTGAACCATAATCTTTTGGTTGCCAGTGGAGCATTTAGCCACTGTGCCACCAGGGTGCCCCCCGTTCTGTACCCGGGGGCCTTTTTCATGGTCTGCTTAGCGCAATGGTTTCCGCCTCTGCTGTGCTTCCCGTGGGAGCATTTGTTGTTAAAGGCCCTCGTGCTGCCACTGTTCTCAAGCACAAGAGGGCAGCGGCGGTGGGACCAATAGGGCCCCCCATGTGTTGGAGACACTTACTTCAGACTGAGTTCAGTGTTGATGGTGGGGAGGGGGCACCACTGGTGGGAAAATGGAAGTGAAAGACAGTGACAGTTTCCCAGGAACTTTCTGAAGCCCTTTTGTTGACTGAACAAAACGTCTTAAGACCTGAACACTTGTAGAATAAAGCTCTCTATGGACAGACCACTGAGAAGGTGGTGGTCAGAAGCTGGAGCCCCCCTCCTACCCCACCCCCAACACACAAACACACAGCCTGCATTCCCCCTGGAGCAGTGGTTCTGGACTCTCCAGTTCGCTGTGCCCAGGGCCTTGTTGGTATGTGGCTCTTCTAGAAGATAGCGTCGACCACAGCTTTCTCCAAAAGGCCCCAGGCATGGGCTGGTGGCATCATGAGGACCTTTGCTCGCTGGCTCTCTGGTCTCTCTGTTTCTGTCTTTCCCTTCCTTCCCTGTCTCTGTCCTGTTTTCTCTGCTACTCCCTGCGTCTCTCTGGCTCCCCTCTTCCCTTCCCGGGGCCCTGCCTCGCACACAGCTGGCCCGGCATCCCTGAGTGGGAGAGCACCCCTGAGGCCGCCCTGAAGGTCAAGTTCGTGCTCTGGGGTTGCTGAGTGCCCTCTGTGCTGTCCCCACCGTGTGTGGAGTCAGCTGTCTCATCCATCTCCCCGCCTCTCAGGCCGCCTTCCCCTGGCTGCAGCAGCACTGATTTGCGGAGCCGCTGACCTTCTGAAACGGGTTGGATACCAGTGTGGCGGGTGTTCTTGTCAAGCCAGGGTCCAGCCAGCTCTGGGGGAGGCCTTGGCTCTGGTCTGCGGAGCCCCAGGGGAGGCTGTCTTGGGAGCGGGCTCAGAGCTGCAGTGGTGCTCGGGGGTCCGCGGCACCCGCTGGGAGGCAGGGCTTGGCCTGCTGCCCCAGCAAGACCTCGGAGCCGTGAGCGGAGGTGGACACATGTACGGGGAGCATCTGCCGAGCCCTCTGCATTGCTTGCTTGGTCCAGGGTGTCTGGAGGTCCTGTCCTCCCCTCTGTCCTGCTCGGCTGCCTGTCTCATACTGTTGCTGAGAGGGGCTGTGGAGTTGGGTCCCACACATCGTGCACGACCCTGTGCCCAGCAGAAGATAGGCTGTCCGGGCCTGCACCACCCCAGGATCGGTCGGGGCTCAGCCACCCTTGGGTTGATTTGCCTCACCAAGCCTTGCTTCCTCCTCTAGCTTCGTCCAGAAACTGCTGAGAGCTCACACGAGCCCCCGTGGGGAGACCCCGCAGGGGCTAGGTAAGCCAGGAATCCAACTGGAGTCTCCCACATGGAAAGTGAAAGTGCTACTAGGGACCATTTTGAGACAGTTAAAGTTCATTGTGCCAACCTGGCCAATAAACACATGTGGGGTTAATGAAGGGTGGAGAGATCAATGGCTCAGTGAGCCTCGCCTTTCATGCTCTTGGGTCTCTTGCTCTCTGAGGGTCAGGCCAGGGTGCAGCTGCCTTAGCCAGTTCCCGGCTGCAGCTGGCAAAAATCACTTCCTGCAAGACACCCCTGAGGAGAAGCCACATGGATCTACCCCGATGCTGCCCGGGGTGCTGGAGCAGGCGCGTGGAGACCCCTGCCAGCGCTGAGATGCTGACACGCTCAGATTCAGCTCTCCTCCTGTGGTCGGCATCATTGCGTGTGTTCTGTGAGATGGAGGAGGGCTTTGTGGCTTGGTGTGGGACCTATGGGCTAATGTTGGACTTGTGGGCTTGGGCAGCACAGGGATGGGATGTTTTCTGATGTGTAGTTACCCTTTATATAAAACTCTCCCTTATCCATATGAGTTTCTGTGGATTTGTTTCTCTAATGTACTAACACAGAGACTAACACACAATTCTACCACAAAGCCTATGGGACTCCATGAAACACTGTGATTTCTCCTGCAGGAAATGCCCCCACCTCCTTGGCAGGTGTGCCTCTGAATTGCCCAGGTGATTTCCATAAGCACTGGTGTCCTGGGAGGAGGGCAAGTGGTTTCCAAAGCATGGTAAGCCTTCCTCTTCTCACACCCAACTCCCTGCCCTCGGGCCCGTTCTGACTCGCAGCCACCCGGTTCAGGGTTCCGAGGTGGTCCACTGTATGGGAGCAGACAGCCCCATCATTCCCCCACAGAGTGGCTGGTGGATTTGAACCACCCATATGGCAGTTAGCAGCTCATTTCTTCCCCGACAACGCCGCCCATTCCCATTCTTCCTTCCATCCTTCCTTGCACAGCTTACATTTTCTGGGACCCCACACACGTCCTGAAGACAGTGGGCTGGGCAGTGGGGCCTTCTTAGCAGGGGTGCCGACGCTGGACCTGGCAGGGCCTTGCAGTGTGGAATTAGGGAGTCAGGACCCGGGCCTTGGGCGACCCTTCTTGAAGGAGTCATCCTGGGGACCCAGTGGGAGGCCCTGCACGTGTGTTGTGGTGAGGGGGGGCAGTTCAGGAGCAGTCACGGGCGGTGGGCGGCTCTCCCCCCACTCCCCACCCCAGAACCCTGGTGATCCTTCTCCTTGTCTGGCTGCAGCCTGGCTGTGGACTTGCAGCCGTGGCTGTTCTTGGCCAGGACTGGCCTGTCGTAGGAAATGGGCCGCACGTCTATTTTTAGCTTCAGGAATGCGATGCTGGATGTTATTCGGGTTTGGGGCCAACCAAGAACTATGTTCCTTAACCCCACACCAATCCGAGTTCATCCATCAGAGGCGGGGTGGGGTGGGGTGGGGGGAGACTGTGTCCTCAGGGCTGGGTTGCACGGTCGTGAGGGGTGGTTCCCTTCCACCTCCCACCACTGGTGAAGGGGCTGCAGACACCAGAGAAGAGGACAGGACGTGTCTCTCTTGGTTCACCAGCATGCTGGGGCCACTCCTCTCCCAGGACAGATGGGTGGGCGTGGGCCGTCTTGGCCACCGACTGTGCCTTCCAAACCCGGGTGGGGAGATTTCCCTGGTAACAGACGGTCACAGTAGCCCAGGTCAGGGCACAGTAGCAGTAACTGCAGCAGTAGCAGTAACAGCCTGGGATCTGGGGTGGCAGTGGTTATCCCAGCCGCCCAGGATGGGAGGGATTAGTGGTAGGGGTCACAGGAAGGGGAGGATGGCCCACACTGTGTCCCACACCCCTGCAGGAGAGGTGGAGCGACAAGTGGGTGCACATGCCAAGAGCCTCTGTGTTTGCTGGTTGCTGCAAACAGAGACTTCGAATCAAGTCAGGCCTGCCACTTACCAGTGTCTTGGGCTGCCTGTCCTGATGCTATCAGCAGTGACACAGGTCTTTTTGAATAGGATTGATCATGCCTAGAGGGGGCAGTCCCCAGGCCCCCAGTGCCACCAAGCTTGACCCATCCCCTGAATGAGGCCCTTGAGAGGATGCTGCAGACTTGAGCAGACAACTTGCACCTCTCAGAAGATGATCCTCATAAGGGTCCAGACTGACGTGAAAGCCGAGGCCCTGGTGCAAGGCAGTAGGTGGGGAAGCTCTTTCTCAGGCCACTTCAGACAGGCAATGAGGATGGCCAGAAATAAAAGTGTGTGTTTCTGCTGGCTCAGATTGTACTGGGCTGGAACAAACATGACCATGTCAGCCATGGCTCTTGGCCTCCTCACCTGCCTTGTGGGGAGTGGGCAGCAGCCCTGTCCCTGCCCATCCTGCCTCTCTGTCCAGAGCCAGAGTCTGGCCTGTGACTTCCCAGCAGGTAGACCCAGATCTTGATGTCCCTAGGCCGTTCTTGAGGCCAGGCAGTCATTGGTCCGCAGTATCTCCATGGGGTGGGAGAGCCTCCCTCGAGGCTGCATGTGTGCGGGGACTGTCACTGTTGAGGGCTGCAGAGTTCTGACGTTCCTACATACAGCACTGCCTGGTCCTGAGGCAACCTCACAATTAGGAGATAGTCGTGAGAGGCCATTGAGTCAGCTCTGACCCATCGGGACTGTGGTAGTTACATAATCTGGTGTCAATTTGAGAGGATTATGAGTGAAGGGGTGGAGTCTGGCCTGTCAATCAAGATATAACCAGCGAGGCCTCTGTGTAGACACAGCCTTCTCCTAAGAATTCTGGGACATTGCAGCTGACAGGACCCATAGAACTGTGCTGGTGCCCTCAGCTGGAGAAGCCACACGGACCTACCCTGATGCAACCAGACCACTGAAGCCAGAGAAGCCACATAGAGACCCCTGCCAGCGCTGAGATGCTTGTAATGCCACTGAATCCACGGACTTCCTATCCACTGGCCAGTGGTCATCCTGCATTTGGCGTCATTGCGTCTGTTTTGTGAGTCTGAAGAGGACTTTGTATATTGGTGTCAGATTATGGGCTACTATTGGACTTATGGCCTTGGACTGGACTGGGTTGGGATACTTTCTCAATGTGCAATTACCCTTTATATGAAACTCTCTCTTATAGACATATGAGTCTCTATCGATTTGTTTCTCTAGTCTACCCAGACTAACACAGGGACCCTATGCACAACAGAACAAAACACTGCACGGTCCTGTGCCACCCTCAAAATCCTCAATACGTCTGATTCGAGCCCATTCACGCAGCCCCTGTGCTTTCCTATTGAGGGCTTTCCTATTTTTGCGGCGGCCCCTCCACTCTACCAAGCCCGATGTCCTCCTTCTCCAGGGACTCACTGGTCTCTCCGGACACTATGTCCAAAGTCTGTAAGAAGCCTTACCATCTGGCCTCTGAGGAGCACCCTGGCCTGCCTTCTTCCACTACAGATCAATTTGTCCTTTTAGGCCTCCACGTGACTTTCAATAGCCTTCTCCAGCACCACGGTTCAAGTGCATCAGCGCGTATTCTTGATTCAGTGTCCCACTTTCACACTGAGTCATTCTTGATTCAATGTCTCCATCACAGGAAGTGATAGAGACTACCACGGCCTGGACAGGCGCCCCTTAGACCTCAGCGTCACACCCTTGCCCTTCTGCATGCTGCAGAGGTCTTGTGCAGCAGATTTATCTAAGGAAACACCGCTTTTGATCTCCTGACTGCTGCGTTCAGGAGCACCGAGTGTGAATCCGAGCAAGACAAAATCCTCGACCTCTTGAACCTTTCCTCCATCGATCACAGTGTCGGGGACAGGGCACCCCTCAATCTGTCTGTTCTGGATATTTCGTTTGAGTGAGTTTATCTGAGAGTGACCTTTTTACAACTAACTTCATGTAGCTCTCTGGTGGCGGCCTGAATTCAGGGCAGCGTTTCAAAACCACTGGCTGCTTCAAGGGAGCAAGATGTGGCTGTCTACTCCCACAAAGAATTATCATCTCGGTACCCTACACCGCCGTGGGTCAAAGTGGACCCGAGGGCAGTGAGAGCGAGTTCAGGGCTCGTTTCTGCGGGGGCATGTATGGGGCCTGCAGTGCTCACCCAGCTGAGGACCTGCCCTGCATACGCCCCAGCGTGCCAGTGTGTTCATCCGCGGATAGACCTCTGGGTTGGTTCCACATTCTGCCTGGGTGGATGGTGCTGCTGCAGAGCGAGGACAGAGTCCCTGCATCGGAGTCTTGTGAGTGTATCCTGGAGGAACATTGCTGTTGGGGTATGGTGATTCCACCACGCTGTTTCCACAGTGTACGTGAAGTTTTATTAGAACACAGACACATGCCTTTGTTTGCTTGTTGTCTGTGACTGCACTTGCGCTGCTGGGACCTCCTGGTGGGGGCGGAGTTCACTCACTACAGATCCCAACCTGGGAGCCAGGATGGCCGAGCCTTGGTGGGCATGCCTGGGCAGCCTGGTGAGTCTGCCAGGCATACCCACGGGGGTGGAGGGGGTGCCTGATAAACTGAGGGGATTAGGACACAGGCAGTGCTTGCTGGCTGGGACTCTGCAAGGTCCCCTGGCACAGGAGTCCTCTACCCTTTTGCTTCTATGCTCGGGGTCTGTCCCTTTGTGGAGGAGGCCTGTGAGCACATCTGTCCTAGCCTCAACTGGGGAGAGCAGCTGCTTGCTGCGAGGGGCTGCCACAGCAGGGGCACTGCCTGAAACTAGAGTATTGTCTCCCATGCCTCACCCTCAGTACCTTGTGTCAACCCCTGATGACATTGCCTCTGGGCTCACCCAACACAGACACACTCACACCACACATACATGTTCACACACTCACACACTTGCAAATACATCCGTGCATATGCTCACACAGGTACTCACACACGTGCTACACTCACACACTGATGTGCACTGACACACGCACACGCTGTCACATTCACAGACTCTGAGTCTCCCATCAAACAGAGAAAACCAAGACATTGACGGAGCCCTGTAGAGCCTGCACCCCTTTACCTGCACCTGGGTCTCACCCTCCCTCCTCCACCTTGGGTGACAGTCCAACTAAGGTTCTCTTGGAACTCGGGTCCTTCCGGTGCACTGGGTGCCATTGACTCCACCCACTCCATGTAGCTGGGTGAGATTCTTTTGTCTGGAGATACCACATCTTGTTGATGCCTTCATCTTTGGAAGGGCATGGGCGTCTTTACTGCATGCCTAAAAACACCCCGTTGTATGAGTGTGGATAGCCCCTATTCTGTGTATCCATCCAGAAGCTGATGGACATGCAGCCTCCAGTTATGTTCGAGTTCTGAATCTATACTTGAAGCCCACCAAGCCCAGCCAGCCGTGACCTCTATTTGAATGCCTAATTCAGAGACACATCAATGGGGCACAGATTCTGGGGCCCTGGAATGGAGTGGGCAGCCTTGTCTGGTCAACCAGGACTCAGGTGCAGGCTTTCAGCAGGGACCAAGGTGGCAGCTGAGTTGACCGAGGAATCCTGGACAGAGGAGCTGAAGGTCATCTTTTCACCAGAGCCCTGCTGGTTCTCCCTGTGGCCTGGCACCCAGGGGAATCTGGTGGGTGTCTTGTTATTTTCTTCCCACTCCCTGCGGTCATTTTGCCCACAATGCGTAATTGATGGAGGCATCCTGAATGACCTGGACTTTGCTCGTTGGAAGATGCCATCTGTGTTAGGCTGGGTTGTCTAGAGAAAGCAATCCAGTGACACTCAGCTATGTACAAGAGAAACTTTAGGTCAGGAAAGTACTCGAGCCAAGTTCCACTCAAGCCCACAGGTCTGATGCTACCCAGGTCCTCTCTACACTCACAGATGTGCAGGCCCTATGGTGCTGAGAGGGGAGGAGTAAGCAGGGAGTTCACAGGCCAGTGGGTACAGGGTCACATGTATGGTGGAAGCACAGCAGGATGCAGATAATGCTCAGGGTTGGGTGGTTCACATGCACCACCCCCTTAGCAGACACAGAGACCCAGTGAAATTCCAGCGAGAAGGAAGGTGAACTTGCAGGGAGAGAGAGAGAGAGAGAGAGAGAGAGCCATTCCCATAGTTCCTCAATTTTAGGAGGTGTTATCAAGCTGCCACTTGGTTGATAGATTTGAGTTCGCTCCTAGCCATGAATGTCTAGTTGAAATACAATCATTCAACTACCACAGTGTACCAGTGTACCAAACGAATACTCATGGTGCACCAATTTCTCCCCAGAACATTTTCTATAAATGATGGATTTTCTAGGTCATCCTTCTCCTGGCCCAGCCCTGGCAGAGCCTGGTTATGCAACACCACTTATTCAAGTTCAGCCAAGTCCTCATAGTGCAGGGTGATGTCTGAGGTGCTGGAGAAAGAGAACTTGCTGTCTGAGAGGACATAGAACAAACCCCATGAAGTGGTGTCTATAAAGGAGCTGTCAGATGACACCCATAATGGGAGACCTGAAGATGAGGAGAGGGTGAACTCCAAGCTGAGCAGGCACAGAGGGGCACACAGGGCAAGCTTGGGCAGAAGGACAGGTGCTCCAGGCAGACTGAGGGAGAGCAGTCAGATAAATCAGCACAAGAGCTCTTGCATATCCTCTCCTGCTATGAGGAGCACAGGGCCCCGGGGAGAGGAAGAGGCTATGGAAGGAGAAATATGGAGGGGAAGGAGGGAGACCAGTGAAGAGGCCATTAGCTTTTCATCAGCATGGCATTATCAGATGTCTTCGGGTGATGCCTTTAAGAACAAGAAACATGGCTTGTAAGTAGAATTCTATACCCAGCTAAACAGTCACCACGGTACAATGAGCTTTCTACATGATCTTTCCTTCGTCCTTTGTAAAAATCAATTTAAGAGATTTCCTCCCTCTTCCCTGAGGTGTAGTTGACGTCACTCTAGCTAGTTCTTTGAGAAAACAATTGAGGGGGCCCCGGGGTTATTGTTTACTCCAGAAGGTTTGCTATTTTCTCAGGGGAGGAGTTAGTCTCTACAGAGAATATGAATTTGGTGTCTTTTTTCTCTCTCTTAAATATGGTCAGCTTTATTATAAAGCTACCATATCACTTTCTAAATGTCAAACTTTTTCTTGTTTTTTATTAGTGTATAATGCACATATCATAGTATTCAGGAGTTCAATCATTTTAAGAAGAGTTTTACAGTCCTCACCACAGTCAAGTTTAGAACATTTTCTTTCCTGTACTCCTTGTTATTAGCTCCCCCTATACAAGACCTGAGTTGATTGACATCACCTGGATAGTTGAAGCGTGCGTGAGCTCCAATCTGGTGAGGGAGACCCCACCTTATAACAGATGACAAATGACATGTATAAAGGATCGAAAGACAACGATTATCAGGATTTCCTGGTTGGTAAGAGTCAGGAGAAAAAACACTTCTTTTGGGACACAGGAGCTCTGCACTTAAAACTCTCCCAGGTCCAGTATGAGAGCTGTGGCTAAGAGAGAAGCTGGCTAAGAGCTGAGCAGGTAAACTGAGAGAGTTGCTGCTGAGAGCTGAGCTGAGCTGAAGAGCCATGCTAGGGAATGCAGAGCGGAGCAGGGCTGAGAGCGGCTACCCTGACTATGAGCTGGTCCAGCTGGTGACTGACAACAGTACTAGGCAAAGGAGAACTGACGCTCAGAGAAACAGTAAAGAGGCCAACTGTGGACAGGTGAATGGCAGAGAGGCCTGCCCAGTGAGAAGCCAAGGCTAACAGCTCACCAGCTGAGGGTAGTGGAATCAATCAAGACTGATCTGAGAGCTTTTCCTGCCGAGAGCTTATCTGCTCCTTTAACCGTTTCCCCTGAGAACTGTCATGACAGAAAACTTCCCGCCCTGAAGAAGAGAGGGATGGACTCTCCAGATCTTATCTCTGTGATCCTTGAAGCCGATCTGAAGTTGACCTGTTACTTTCAAGGTGTCCCTGAGTGATAGCCTGTCATTTCCCTAATAAAGCACATACCTGTGGGTACAGCCCGTGAGTCCTGTTAGACTGCTACAATGACTTTTAGAACTTAGTAGGGAGGGATCGAGTGCCACAGGATAGCCGGTGTCAGCAACCAGTGAAGAAGTTACCTAGTTGAGGTACACTTGACCTCTGCCCCATAAGAAGCAACTTAATGCTGATGCGGATTCTTATTCATGAAGTTAATCCTTATGAATTTAAGCAGCTCATACATTTTTTCCCATCATTAAGACTGATGATGAAGTCAAGGCATGTTCAGACATGTGGGAACCCTGAAAATGTGCTTCCAATTTAACTGGAAACAAAATGTAGAAAAAAGAGGTCGGCATGGGATCTGAGAAAAGAGAGTCTCACCCCAAGAATGCAAACAGGAGCAGTCCAGCTGTCAGGAAAGTTAATGTCCAGGTAAGGCTTGGGGAGTCCAGAGAATCCAGGGGCCCTCAAGGCATGTCTTCTAACCCAGGTGGCATTCTTTCAACAACAGTTTATGATTAATTAATGGGATGAACTGGAGTGAAGACATACCTCTGTCATCAAGAAAAGAGAAATGCAATAAGACACTCCATGATAAACAAAACAATGTACAAATGAACCAAAGCCCAAATATGAAGCCAACAAAAGTGTGGCAAGAGTTTGAGCAACTGGGAAGTGTGAGATGAGAGACTGCACTTGAACTTGATGCTTGGAAAGTTCTCCTTCAAACAACACATGCTTCATCTCATGCAATTCCATTTTCTTGTCTACACATTCAAATCAAAACACACGAGGAGGTATACTTCTCATGATTTGGGGTATAAAGTGAGAGTAAAATAAGTCCACTCTTTGAGAGTGAGAAGTATGAAACCAGAAACAGCAAGGCTCCCATTCAGACAGCAATCAGATTTAATTAAAGAAAATCACAGAGTGACTCATTGAGCCCGACAGTAAGTTTGCTTATTCATGATCAAGTTTAGAATCCCTCTTCTGAGCCACTTAGGCATGCTAACATTGAAGAACTTTTTGGACTCCGAGAGCTAGACAAGGAAGCTAGATGAGAAGTGGCCAGTGGAGAGAGAATCTAAAACAAGATTAAAGGTGAAGCATGCTTTGCTTCCTATCCTGTGAGATTGGTTTTTTGGTTCAGTGTCAGACTCCAGACAAGCCACTTTCTTATCCCAGGGCCCACTGTCATCCCCTGGAGACATTAAACCTGTATGTTGTAGGAGATTCTGGTCATTTGGAAATTACAGAATACTTCAGAGCAGAAAATGAGAGCTTGCTTCTTTCTTGGCCTCAATTCTAGACACGCTCGAACACGCATGGGTATTTGTAGGTATAGGACAGCTGGGGCTGCCCCTCTTCTCTCAACCACAGAAGTTTACCACACTCCCGACTAGTGTAGGACAATGTATTAGTCCGGTTGGACTAGAGAAGCAAATCCATAGAAACTCGTATGTGTATAAGAGAGTTTTATATGAAGGGTAATTGGCCATTAAGAAAGCATCTCAACACAGTACAGCACAAGTCCATAAGTCAGATATTGGCCCATATATCTAATACCAAGCTACCAAGTCCTCTTCAGACTCACAGAACACTTGCAATAACGCTAAATGCAGGACAATCACAGGTCAGGGGGCAGAAAGTCCTTGCATCCAGTGGTGTTATAAATATCTCAGTGCTGTCAGGGGTCTCTATGTAGCTTCGCTGGCTTGAGAGGTCTGGTTGTGTCAGGGTGGATCCATGTGGCTTCTCCAGCTCAGGACATTAGTGAGTTTCATGTGTCTTGTCATTAGCAATGTCTCCCAGGGAGTAGTAGCCTAGAGAGGGAGGGAGGGGGAGATAGATAGATAGATAGATAGATAGATAGATAGATAGATAGATAGATAGAGAGATATCTCCCACCTCAAAGGAGGACATACCAGAGTTTTCCCAGAATCCTCAGGGGAAGGCTGTGACCCAACTGACAGACTAGACTCCACCCCTTTACTCTTAATCCTCTCAAGTTCCAAATTGACACCAGATTATGTAACTTCCACAGATAGTGACGTTGCTGCTGACAGGTTCTGAACACACAATGCCGAGCAGAGCTCCTCAATTACTTGAGCTAGGAAGAACTGGAGGTCATCTAAACTTTGAGCATGTGAGAATACTCGCTGCAGGCAGGGAAGGAGTGTGGGAGCGTATGTGTGGAGTTCTCATTTCCCTGCAGCCCCTGAGGAGACCAGACCACATCCAGGGTAGGCCTGGAGCTAGTGTCCCCGATGAACTGGCATGACCAGGCCAGCATTTCCTTTTCCTCCTGCAGAAAGTCGCCCAAAAGCAATGATGAAAGAAGAAACAAGTATGCAAACACCATTATCTGGAATCCATGACGAGAGGACAGGGATGCTCACATTGGGGAAATCTGCAGGAGGGAGGGGTGGTTGGGGACTGAAACCCACAGAGAGACAATCACTCCGCACTTCTCTACAGCAGGCTGGGGTACGGGTGGCTCCCAAGGAAGAAGGTGCAGAGAGCCTCTGAGGAGAGCCCATACTGGTGCCTGCGCCTGTGGGTGCCCGTGGGCTCTGAGACATGGGAGTGAGGGCTCTGTCGTAAAAAGATCAGAGGGGGAAATCATCAAGTGTGGATAACCAGGACATTTTTTTTAAATGAAGAATATTTAGGACACATAATAAAGCCTCCGTGGGGGGAAGGGCAGTGGTAATTCAATGGCAGAATTTTGTCCTTACAACAGAGAGAAACAGATTTCTTTACCAGCCAATGTATCTCATGTGCAGCCATCAGACATCTAGCAAGGGGTTTAAGTATTGCTCACGACGATGCTCATGACATTTCGGAACAGGTGCTGCTAGACTAAGGTGGATTCAGAAGAAAGGTCTGGTGAGTCACTTTTGATCCCAATATTTCACTCCATTGCGCCAGAAGTGGGGAACCAGCCCAACAGAAAGCCTTATTTATTGAAACAATATGGCAGTGCCCAATGAAGAGAGCACTGGATCAGCACCGTGGATCAGAAATGGACTCAAATCCACAGAGGAACATCATCTGTGGCACCTCATACACAAAGGCAAAATCAGCAACTCGTGGGAACACACAGATTGCTATCTGGAAGGGAAAACAAGTTGAGTTTCTGCATTGCACCGTCCACCAGGAGACACTCCAAACGAATCTGAATTCCATAATGAAATCTCAAAGGCACATTTTAAAATGGGAGGATCTTTATGTTCTTCATGCTATTAAGGCACGTGTCGTGTGCCAAGGAAGAGGAGGTGCCTTCAACATTCTGTGACTCAGAAAACCAGGCCCAGTCTCTCTCATTCAAGCACCCGGAGTCACAAGAGGAAATACATGTTCTCAAGGCACGCTCATGTGACAAGCTCTGGAAGATTCCCAACACATTGTGTGAGTGACAGAACCAGGCATAATCTCCTCATTCAAGGTGATGAGGTCAAAGGATTCTCACCCATTTTCAAAAGACAGTTGATATGACAAGGATGGAGTGTTCCAAATACCATTCCTATGTAACAAATCAGCCAACAGTTCTCTCTCTCTCTCCCCCCCGCCCACCGCCCCGTGTGTGTGTGTGTGTGTGTGTGTGTATAGAGTTCTTCAGAGCTCTACAATGAGTTAAGACTTTTCAAAATATGACATAATACCAAGAAATTAGATGTGATGATATAAAAAATAAAATCATTTCTGCTTTATTTTCTGAAAAAATATCATAACCAATGTCAAGAGATAAGCTGGGCTGATTAGAGTAAGTAGCTTCTCTTAGTGGTGAAAATGTGATCGCTCTCAGGTGCTAAGATTTCCTAAAAAGAAAAATAAACGAGAGACCGAAGGAGAAAGAGCATGTCAGAGAACCCGCACATGTCCACGCGCACACGACAGTATAAAATATAATGATTCTAAAAGATTTGGAAGAAGTGCTGTATTGCATTGAACAGTGTCGTTCCCCAAAATGCATGTCGACTTGCAACCTTAGAATGCGATCTTATTTGGAAATAGGGCCTTTGAAATCGTTGACTGTGGAGAAAGGAGGACCCTAAATCCAATGTGACCCCTAACCATGTGCCTGAGACAGGCAGAGTCTGTGGGAGGGAGCCTTCAGGATCTTCACTTGCCAATGGGGCATAAGGTAAAGAGAAGCAACTTCCAAAATCATTTAATGATAGTAACTTAGAAAGTACAAAGTATGAGTTAAGGAAAAATGGTCGTGGTCAAAAATAAAATGGAACGCATAAAGATGAATGTCCTAGGCACCATTAGCAAGCTGGACTGGATCAATAGCCATTTTTAATTAGAAAACCCTATGATGTGCTAAGCTGGGAACAACACAATCAAGAGGCTTTAGTCTGTGGCATTCGTTGTCCAAAGGATCTTGCTAAATCTATTGTGAAGGAAAATACTATCTGCGATCGAATCAAATCTATTTGTCTTCAAGGAAATCCAAGCAATACAACTGCTATTCAGAGTTGTGCACCAACCACAAAAGCTAGTGATAAAAAATTCCAACAACTTCAATTGGAAATTGATCAAACATGCAATCAAGATGTATTGATAGTTATTGGTGCTTGGACTGCAAAATTTGGAAGCAAAGAGGAAGGAACGGTAGTTGGAAAATATGGACTTGGTGATAGAAATGAAGCTGGAGATTGCATAATAGAATTTTGCAAACCAACTACTTGTTCAGAGAAAATACCTTTTTCAACAACACTAAAGGCGATTATACACATGGACTTCCCCAGATGGAATATACAGAAACCAAATGGACTACATCTGGGGAAAGACACAATGGAGAAACACAGTATCAGCAGCTAAAACTAGACCAAGGACTGACCAGGGAACAAATCATCAATGGCTCATATGTAAGTTCAGCAGAAAGTTGAAGAAATTAAAGCACAAGAGTCAAAATATAACCTAGAGTCTATCCCACCTGGACCTCAAGAACTGCTCGAGAACAGATTTGACATAATGAACGCTAATGACAGAAGACCTGATGCGCTCTGGGAGGACAAAGCAAAAGGTCATTAAAAAGACAGGAAAGGAAGAAAAGATTGAAGTGGATGTCAGAAGAGACTCTGAAACCTGCTGTTAGTCACAGAGGCGGTCAAGCAAGTGGAAGAATGGATAAAGTCAAGGAGCTGAGTAGGACATTTCCAGGGGCAGCTCGAGAAGACAAAGCCGCATATTGGAACAAAATGTGCGAGGACCTAGCATTCAGAAACCAAAAGGGAAGCACATGTTCATCATGTGTGAAGCTGAAACAACTAGAGGAAAAATTCAAACCTTGAGTTGCAATTCTGAAGGATTCTGTAGGCAAAATTTGTATGCTGCAGGCAAAATACTGTATGATGCGGAGAAGATGGGAAGAGTCACTAGTTAGTTTGTTGACTAGCAAACTAGTCAACAGTCCACCATTTCAGGAAGTAACATGAACCAATGATGCTGAAGGAAGAAGTTCTAACTGCACTGAACACAGTCGTCAAAAACAAGACTCCAGGCATTGTTGGAATACCCAGTGAACTGTTTCAGCAAGTTGAAGAAACACTCATTCGTCTGTATATGAAAATTTGGAGGCCAACTACTTGGTCTACTGACTGGAACTCCATATTTGTGCCAATTCCAAAGAAACGTGACCTGACAGAATGCTCAACCTAGAGTGTGATATCATTGATAACACAAAGAAGTGAAATTTTGCTTAATATCATCCAAAAATCTTGCAGCAGTGCTTTGACAGGGAACTTAGAGAAGTTAAGTCTGGATTCAGAGGAGGACATGAATCAAGGGATACCATTGCTGATATTCATAAAAGCAGTTTCCCTTGAGCCTCATTTTTTGTGATGGTTGATTTAAGATGCCCGCTATGAAATTTTGTTTCCTGTTCAGGAAATAATGCTGCAGAAACTACTGTGACGCTGAACACAGCTTACAAGGATAACAATAGGGGGGAAACTCAAGCGTGTGAGTGGTTTTCTCTTTCCAAAAAAGATGAAATGTGGAGTAATGACAAACCTTGCTCTAGATGTCCATCAACTTCCCAAACATAACAAAAAGGTCAACTGGCAGTGTATTTGGAGTTTGTTCCTTCAGGTCAGGCTATTAATCAAGCTTTCTATTTAGAGGTTCTGAAAAGATTGCATAGCAGTGTGCAACAAAAAGGGCCTGGTTTGTGGCAGACTGGGAGCTGGTTCCATCGCCCTGACAATGTGCTTGCTTATGCAGTCATCTCAGTGAGCAAAATTAAAAAAAAAAAAACCCCACCATACCCTTCTTGCCCCAGGCATGTTACTCACCAGACGAGTGCGACTTATTCTTGTTTATGTGAATGAAGAGGGACATGAAAGGACAGCTGTATGAGGATATGGAAGAAGTGAAGATAAAAATGAGGGAGGTGCTGTCAGCCATCCAAACAGATGAGTTGGAACAATGTTTCCAAGAGTGGAATCACAGATTGGACAAATGTATCAAGTGGAGGGCTGAGCCTCCTGTGGCGTAGTGGTTGTGCGCAGGACTGGGGCCCACTGGGATGGAGGTTCGATTCCAGCTCCACGGAGCAAAGGCTGGGCCTCCTATTCCCACCACCTGAGGGCAGAGATGCCCCCCCCCAAAAAAAAATGTATCAAGTGTAATGGAGAGAACTTTGAAGGTGATAAGGTTGTTTAGTTAATATTTTTAAATACATAGCTTTGGGGGGGAATTTTTCCAGCTTTTTTGGGGGGAGTATTTCCTCATATAAGAAGTGGTACATTTCGACGCAGCGACGGGCACAAAGGAAAAATGATCATGTTAAAATTAGAGTGTTGGATTCACAAGCTCCAGGAGTAGGAGGAGATAAGGCAGGCTCCTCTCCTAGAGTCTCCAGGGGGAGCACCATCTGCCAGCACCCCGAACCCAGAGTTCTGACCTGCAGCGTACAGAGAGAATACACGTCTACTCTTCCAAGGACCTGTCTGTGGCGCTTTGTTAGGACAGCCCCAGGGACCAAAGGCAAAGTTCAACTAGAGCAGTGTGAACCAGATCTGCCTGGGACAGGTTAAACAAAAATAATTTTTTTTAGCCCTAACACCCCCACACCCCCAATCATTCATTGTATTGCTGCTGAGATAAAAAACACAAGATACTTAGATACAAGGGTGACCATAGGACAGAACGGAAATCATAACTGCAATGGGAAGTTCTATCCGCTGAGTGTTTGGGTCTTCGAATTGTCTTGGACTCCATGGCGCTCCACCTTCCTAACACCGTGACCCTGACTACTAGAAGACGTGAAATAAAGATGCATAGCAGAGGCTCCTGAGATGGAGAAGAGGAAGGATGAGAGAGTGTGTCCCAAACGAAATGTCTCCGTTTTTAGTACAGAACAAGGATGAAATCCTTTATAACTTACCAAAAGGAAAACATTTATTTTTGAAAATATACATATATATATATCAGTATTATTAAAATCCACAGAAGTTTTGTTTGTTTCTTTTTCATTCACAAAAGGATAGGAGAGAAGGGAAGACTACTAGAACCTGGGCTGGTGTGTGTGTATGTGTGTGTGTG
>PVJH01021745.1:0-38007 GCA_004026705.1 Nesogale talazaci
GTCATTCACATAATGCATAATCTTTGACCCCATGGTGGGTGCACAAAATCAGCATTGGCATTTTGACAGGATCTCTAGGTGATTAGTTTACACATTGAAATTTGAGAAACACTTATAGTGTTTTTATTATGATGATTTCAGAATGTTTTAAACCCCCATAATACTGACTTTCACAATGACTCTATTTGTGTGATAGTTAGGTCTTGTGCTAATTTGGCTGGTTCAGAATTCTCCGTGGCATGGCAGTGGAAGCCTTCATGATGTTGTATGGCACAATATGATCAACTCCATAGTCGGGTCTGTTGTGAGCAATGAGTCACATGTAAGAAGATTGGGGTCTAGTGGAGCGCCTTACTCAGGGCACAGCCCTGGTGCAAACGAAAGGATGCTTTCTTGTGGTGTAGCCGAATTCCTGTACAGGTGGATGCAGTGGAAAGGCTGGCTTACTTGCTGAGTCAGGTTCCTGCATTTGACCCATTTACCTTAGTTCTTTGGATTTGACCCAACAGCCTGCCATATTGCCAGCCAGCAACTGGGTCCCGTTAACAACTTGCCATCTGACCTACGATTCACTGATTCTCAATGATTTGGTACACATTGCCTTCATAATTTATAATACAGTATAATCACTTCTGTGGCATGAGGTGTCATTAGCCAAACAGTAGAAAGGGGAAAGCCTTTGGGGTCGTTACATGCCTCCAGTATATAAGCAGGTGTTCTGGCAGGACATGCTCACTCTGTTCTTACATCTTAGCCTCCTGTGATTGCCTGGCCTGTTATTATGATATCAGCATAAAGAAGTCTGTAGCCTGCTGCCTGACATGCAGAATTTGAGTTCATCAGTCTCTGCAATCATGTGTATGAACCAACAGAAGTGTAGCCTGCAGCCGCCTCGTGGATTTGGGACTGGCCAGTCTGTGCAGTTGCTTGAGCCATTTCCTTGATGTGAAACTCTATGAATTCATATATGTCTCACTCCTCTAGAGAATCCAGACTTAGACAATAAGAAAGCTAAATATATTAAAAATAAGACTATTAAAAAATAAGTCTATTAAAAAAACCATGATTTTTGCTTTTTTTTTGGCCTGGTTCTTGTTTGCACACTATCTTATTAGCAATATTTAGGAAAATGACAATTATTCATCAGCATGCATTAAGATAGTTTCTAATAAGCATTTTAGAGCACACATGAATGTGGTAGTCTCTAAGCTAATGCCAGATGTTCTAAAGGCTCACGCAAATGTTATTAATTTCTTAGTCAGTTATTTTATTCAGATAATTTTTAATTTCTTCTTTTAAAAAAATTTTTTAAAGGCATCACTGCCCTCAGGTGGTGGGAGTAGGAGGCCCAGCCTTTGCTCCTGGGAGCCGGAATTGAACCTCCATCCCAGTGGGCTGCAGTCCCGCGCACAACCACTATGCCACCAGGGCTCAGCCCTATTCAGATAATTTTTATAACATATATAGAATGTAATTAAAGTATGGTCTTAGTAGATCAGCTTTAGGGGAATTATGTAACCAAAAAATACATAGGAAGCTAAAGTTTATGTTCTTTCAACACTTTACAAAAACTTACATGTTGCTTGGTACAGAAGCAAAGTCTAAAAAGCAACATAAGTAATGACTTCTTTCCAACAGAAATCATTAATACAGAGTTGAAGTTTATGGAGCAGAGAACAAAAGTAGACTAGCCTTTCCTAAATTTGACCATTCTAATAAAAAGTGTACTAACAAATACAGCAATTTAAATGTCAAGTAACTTTTAACAGCAAACTGAAGGATAGAGATATGAAATAAATGATGTTAAATAATGAAAATTTTATTTTAAAAAATATTAACTTAGTAATATTCCCACGAAATATCCCTAGCTTTTAGAATTAACAAACATGCATTTTTCCATGGGGGTGGTGTTATAATAAAATAGGACTGTCTTCATTTGGAACAGGACTAGTCAGATAAATTTATTTTAATTATATAATTCTTCAGTTTCTACCACTAATGCCATATTTTGATTCCACAGGCCGAAATATCCTTTTGATTTAATATGATTTCTTACAAAGAAGTTATTTAAGAACAGAATATGCTTAGTTAAGGCAATGCATTTGTCCCACCTTCTCAGTAAGTGATACTATTTGAAACTCCAGATAGTACTTGTGTTAGTCCGGGTAAACTAGAGAAACAAATACATAAACTCGCATATGGATATAAAGGAAAAGTTTATATACAAGAGGAATGGGATATTGAGAAAACATTCCAACCCAGTCCAGTTCAAAGTCACAAGTCCAATATTAGCCCATATGCCCATATAGATATCAAGTCTATAAAGTCTCCTTCCGACTCACGAAGTCACAGGTCAGTGGGTGCAGGGTCCTGGCACTGGTGGGGTTCTCCACATGGCTCTTTGTTTCTAGGGCTCAGGGTTCATCAACAGTATCCAGTGGTGGTAGAAGCAACTCAGTGCTGGTAGGGGTCTCCACGTGGCTTCTCCAGCTTCAGAGGTCTGGTCCCATCAGGATATGGCCATGTAGCTTCTCCTCCAGCTCATCCAGTTCCTTGGATGCTGTCATCTTGTCTTCTCTGTAGTTCATTGTCTCTGAGACTAACTCCCAAAACTGGGGAGATAGCTTCTCATCTCCACAAGAGAAATATCGCGAGATTTCCCAGAAGTCTCAGGAGAAAGCCATGCCCACACAGAGGCCTCATTGGCTACTCAATGGCTATCTCCAGATTAACAGGCTAGACTCTACCCCTACATCTCAATCGTGAAATTAACATGAGCACATGACTGCCACAGTACTTAAGCCTATGCTCAAATATATACCTATTGTAAAGTTTAACTTATAAATCAGGCACAGTGAGAGGTTAACAACATCAAGTAATGGCAATATAGAAAAATTATAACAATGTGACAAGATTATGTGAGAGGAAGTGAGGTGAATGATACTGCTTTAGACTCTTAGTTCCCAACTGCTGTTGTAGAGATGATTGAAACCACAGGGAGATCAATCAGCAGATAAAGGAGATCACTTACATACTTGTATTCTGGCTAAAGGGACGCTGATATGCCTTACCACCATGATAGACTATTCTGATGGAAGAACCTCTGGCTGCATGGCTGCTGGAGATATCTGTCTCTTAGATGAACCTACTCACTCAACCCATCCGGAGTTAACCCTTCATGGAAGTCTGGCTGACCTTGTCTAAATCATTCTGCATTTCAGGCTTCACTTTCTAGTTGGATATATCCCACTACCGAAAGGACTGCCTTAGCCCAGACTCCCTGAACCTTCTCAAAATGAACAAGGGTTTCCACTTTATTGGGGGAGTGTCAACCTAGTTAGGAAGAAGTGGAGTGAGGCAGCTGAAGAGGGAGTACATACTTGGGTACTAAACTGACCATAGCTTCCAACAAAGTATGATACCTTAGGGGACATTTTCACCGAGATCCGATGAATTCTTGCACTGTGGAAGTCTCACTTGGTGGAAAGGAAGGCAGAATTTATCCATCAGTTTCTTCTGAAGCTTCATCTCTTTTGTCAAAGCGCGCTTCTAAAGTAGGGTTTACCACATAAAGCAAAAACAATCTGTCCTCTCCCCCAAATGCCCACTGAACCTTCAGGACGTTATTCCCACTCAGAACAGCCAATGCACAGAGAGGATCATATGACTGGCCACAATATGAAATACGGCTACCCTTGCTGACCCAAGACTCTTCAAGGGCAACAATGGAGAAGAAGGTTCAGGATTATATCCTGTCTGACCCAACCACACCATGTCAAATCACTAAGAGTGTGCAACAGATCGTGGAGTTCCCGAAGGAGTGCCAAGGATATACTTTGGGGCCATGCTGTGGCATCCCATCCGATTCAACCAAGGGACACTTCTGTAGCTCAACGAACAGACCTTGAACTATTTTCAGGTTTTTATATTATTTTTTTACTTAATTATATATATGTATATCTATATATATTGGACATTGGGGTTTTTGTTATCATTTTATTTTCTTTAGTTCCTTTGTTTTAGGAGGCTTTAAAAATACATATTGTTATCTCTGCAGGTCTATCTCAATAAGACAGGCTGGATGAACAGTCTGGAGGTGAAAATGATGGGACTAATGGTTCCAGGGGGGCAGGAGGGGGACATGGGAGATGGGGAGGACGGGTAAAGGATGTGGTATTAGCTGGCCCAGGGATAAGGGAACAAGAAGTTATTCAAAATCAGTGTCAAGGTGGGTGTGAGAGGTCTGATAGGAATTGATCAAGAGTAATGTAACAGAAAGAAAATGCTAAAACCCAAATGGAGGCTAAGCATGATAGTGGGACAAGAGGAAAGTAAAAGGATATAGAGGAAAGTATTGGGAGGTAAGGGGCATTTATAGAGGTCTAAATACAAGCATGTACATAGGTGAATATATTTATATATGATGATGGGGAAATAGGTCAATGTGCATATACTTATAGGGTTAGTATTAGGACCAAAGATGGGCATTGGACCTCCACTCAAGTACTTGCTCAGTGCAAGAACAAATTCCTCAGTGCAATTAGTTCTATTAAATTTGTCTTCCATGATGCTCACCTTCCTGACATGATCACTGAAGAAAAATGTGTGCATAAGCAAAGGTGGTGAAGAAAGCAAATGGTGCCCGGCTATCAAAAGATATAGTGTCTGGTGTCTTAAAGGCTTGAAAGTTAACAAGCAGTCATCTAGCTCAGAAGCAACAAAGCCCACATGGAAGAAGCACACCAGATTGTGGGACCAAGAGGTGTAAGAGGGTTCAGTTATCAGGCTTCAAGAACTAAACATCCTAACATTACATGCTCACCTTCCTGATAGGATCGCTGATGACAAATGTGTTCATAAGTAAATGTGGAAAAAGCTGATGGCACCCAGCTATCAAAAGATGTAGTGTCTGGGGGTCTTAAAGGCTTGAAAGTAAGCAAAGGGCCATCCACTCAGAAGCAACAAAGCCCACATGGAAGAAGCACACCAGCCTGTGTGACCACGAGGTGTCAAAGGGATCCAGTGTCAGGCATGAAAGACCTAAAATGATATTATAAATGAGGGGGAGTAAAGCTTTGGGATGCAAAGCCCATCGATAAGTGAAGCAACATCTATTGCAGGGAGATGAGCCAGTCAAGGTACAGTGTAATAATAATGAAATAAGCAACATTCCTTTAGTTCTCAAATACTTCCTCTCACCATCATGATCCCAATTCTACCTGACAAATCCAGCTAGACCAGGGGATGTACAGTGGAGTGGGAAACATGGGGAATTTAGATGATCCCTTCATGACCAGTGGTGGGAGTGGTGATCCCAGGAGGGTGGGGGGATGGTGGAATAGAAAGGGGGAACCAATTTCAGGTACCTGCATATCACCTCCTCTCTGGGGTACAGACAACAGGGAAGTGAGTGAAGGGACATATTGGACAGTGTACAATGTGAAAACATATTAACAATTTATAAATTATTAAGGGTTCATGGGGGAGGAGGAGGAGGGAAGGGAAATATGGGGAGCTGGTACTGGGGGCCTAAGTGCAGGGAGGATATTTTGAGAGTGATTATGACAACAAGTTCAAATGTGGTCTGCATACAATTGATGTATGTATCGATCATGATGGGAGTTGTATAAGCCCCCAATAAAATGACTTATTTAAAAAAAGAGGAGGAAAGAGGAGTTTATACCTAGAGCTCAAGTAGAAAATATTTGGAAATGAAGATGGCAACATGTGTACAAATATGCGTGATACAAATGATGTATTGAATGTTACAAGAGCTGTAAAAGCCCCCAGTAAAATTATTGAAAACTAAAAAAAAACAAAAACACAAACATTTGCAACACGTGTACTTAAAACTTATTTGCTGTTTACCTGCAAATCAAATTTAACTCTGCATCCAGTATTTTATCTGGCAATCCTGCTCGCAGTATACTAACATGCCTGACTTCCCAGGAAGCTGCTGGCAAAGAGCCTCCACAAAGGTGGAGGTGCACAGACACAAAGGTCGGTTTGTCCCGGGCAGTGGTGCAGTGCACAGGGCTCCTCAGGAAGCAGCTGCCTGTGGTGGTTGGCAGTCTGTGGTGGCGGCTGTGGGTGTCGTGGCAGCAGCAGCTACTCAACCCAGGAGCACAGGGCTGCTGCCGGCTACTGGCCAGGAGGCAAAGCAAGTGGGCGAAGGCAGTAAGGGGGGGGGGAGAGGGAGAAATGTTTCGAAGTGATGACATAATTTTCTGAAAAAATTAAGTCAATATTGACTATAGTCTCTTAGACCATATTGTATGAGATACTGGGGCTATAGTAGTTACTGGTAATAAGGCAGTTTCTGTGACAGGGAGCTTCACCCTTTAACTCACTGCCGAGTTGATTCTGACTCAAAGCGACCCAATCGGGGAGAGCGGCACTGACTCTGGGTTTTTGTGACTGTAACTCTTTATGGGACTAGGTCTTGACTTTGTTCCTTGGGGACACTGGTGGCTTTGAACTGCTGACCCTGTGGTTAGCATCCCAACAGGTAATCACTGCACCATGAATATTGCATGAGTCCTGATTTTTAAAATTCAGTTAATGTTCTGAAAAAATAAAACTGCCTTTAAGTCAGTTCTAACTCACAGCAGTCCTACAGGTCAGGGTAAAACTTTCCTATTTATGGACTGCACCTCCTTACAGGAATAAAAAGTTCCCTTTCTCTCCTGTGGAGTGCCTGGTGACTTCGAATTGTGGACCTTGTGGATCATAGCCCAAGACATAACTACTACCCCACCACAAATGCTAGTGAAATTAAATAACTTTCAAATGACACTATCAGCAAATGAAGGGAAATCTAAAAGGCTATTGTGTATACAATTAAAAAAAACTATCACATGTATTGCTCTCTATATTCTTCCAAAATAGAAATCTTAGAAAATAATGAGATGGCTTTCATGATATATTGGAATTAGTCTTTGATTAGAAAGATAGGTCTTGAGTTTTTGCTCAGGGGGCATTGAGTGTACATTAATGGTGGTGGAATAATTTGGAAAAGGATATCAATTAATGGTTGCACATATGAAGAGTGTAATCAATGACACTGAATTAGTATACATGCAGAGGTTGTTGATTTGGAGAATGTTTTGTTGTGTATACGTATGCCAAGATTAAAAAAATTACACTAACAATAATGAGTCCCAGGAAGAAGAAAATGTCCTAATATGTATTGAGTAACTTTTCTTGATATGTGTGAACCACTGAACTATATATGTGGATGAAGTGCCAATAAAACTGTTTAAAAACCAAAACCTCCCAAACCAAAATAAAAAAGGAAAGCAAGTGAGAGAGAAGTCAATTTGCACAAACCATTAAAAAAAAAGTTAAAATGCATTATCTAGTACTTTTTATTTAGATGTTCATAAGGCAGATCTATGAGAATGGTATAAAAATGGCATGTAATTTGATAACTGTATTTTAGAGATTACAGAGTTTTAACAAATTATCAATTACAGAGTTATCAAGAAAGCATTATATTCCAAGCAGATCTTTTCCAAAAATCTTTTTGTCCAAACATCCCCCCACCTCCCCAAAAGCATCTAATGAAAGATCAAGGCAAGAAGATGAGTAAACTCAATTACCTACGACAAATCAGTTCTAATGTGAATTGCACATGATCCTTTAAAAGTTTTTAAAGGTCTAAGATTATTGCAGTCAGTTTACTCAAACAGTGTTAAGCGGTATCATGATAGAGAATTAAAAGACAGAAAAGATTCGTTTTGGCTTCATTAACAAAGAAATTCAAATCAACAGCGGCTCCAATGGTGCTTCTCTCTCAGAAAAAGGCAGTGCATATAGTCGGAGTCTTTCTGGTCTGCAGTGTGCTTTCTTCACAGGGTGGCTTTGATCCTGGTGGGATGGTTGCTAGGCATTCTGCCATCTTGTCCACATTCCCGGAAGTAAGATGGGGTAAGACCATAAAGAGCACAAGCTTTTTTCCTTTTAAGGAGACTTCCAGGAAGTCACACATACCAGTTACTGTGGAGTCAACCCCAACTCATGATGACCCCAATGTGTCAGAGTAGAACTGAAGACCATGGACTTTTTAATGGAAGTAGATCATCAGGTTGTTTTGTGGTTTTTTTTGACACTTACATGCAGACTCAACCATCAACTTTTCGTTCATGGTTTGCATTGCGCAGAGTCCAGAGAGCCACACCAACTTTCCTTGTATAGCTCACTGGTCAACACTCAGTTTCATGGCTACCCTGACCTACAAGGCTGGTCAGGGAATGAATATACAGGGGAGCCGCTTTTAAAGAAGGAAGGGAAACAGGGGAGATAATTTCCAATATCTGTTCAAGATGAATGTCTACAAAGCTGGGAAACTCCTTTAAAGAAAATTTTAATAACTTCAGAAAATCTTCCATGGAATTGGCAATTTTGGACATAATGAAAACATTTCTGCTTTTTGGATTTAGTTTAGCTCATCAGTGAGTTCAGCTTGAGTGAGTCACTGAGATAATCTGTATGTTCTGCCCTAAATTAGGATGCGACGAGGAGAACTCGGTGACGTGGGAAGTTAAAAGCCATCACAGTGAGTACATGTGTTAGGCTGCATTAAGTTATTTTTTTTGTACCAAGTGGACAGAAGTGTATGCATTCTAAGCTCTTTACAATTTCTTTAGAGGTAAAGTGAATACTATACTTTTTGTAAAGTGAATACGATGCTCTTATGAAACTCATTGTTCAAAGGTACTAACAAATTATGTTTCCACTCAAAATATTATAATCTAACTTGGGGCTAATTACATATACATACCAGAACTTGTTTTATAGATTTAGGATCAACTGAAAATAGAACATCACATTTTCATTACAACACATCACAAATATAAATCTTAACATTGATGAAGGTATAGTAAACTGTTGTTGTATGGCTCTAATTCAAGGTTTTATGAAACAATATCACTATGACATTTTAGAAAGTTCTATGTATTTTATAGTCTGGCATACACATAATTAGATCAGTGCTTACAGTATTCCTAAAGAAATAGCCATGAGTTACACTTATGGTTCTTTGTTAAAACAGCATATAAGAATCTTACATTTTATAATTAAACATATTTGGAGAGGGGGAAGAATTTCTTTGTACATTTATTATGAAATAGTTTAATGGCAAAAGGCAATGAAAAAGAATTAAGGTTTCATCATACTGCCTAAGAATTAAACAACAACAAAAAAGGATATAGTATACTCTTGAAGTCTTTTTGTACCCAAAACTTTCATAACTGGGCTGTAATGTAATATGAATAGACTTTAAATTATTATTACTATCAAAAGACTTAATTTGGAAAGTAAAATCCATTAATTAAGCCACGGTCATGCTAATTCATAAGAAATTAATCAGGTAGTTTAACACTGGTGCTAAGTCACTTCCTTGTGTACCACAAAATAATGGCCTTTCATAAATATCTATAAATATAATTTATTCTTAATTTAAAGTATTTTAATGCGGAAATAAAAAATTCTCGTGGATAATCTGGGCTAACTTTTTTACGTATGTATTGAAAAAATATATGATAGCATTAATATATAGTATTCAATATTAAGTATGATTTCAAATGCTCTTAAAAGAGATATGAAAATTTCACATATAAGCTAAATAGCACAATATAGTCCATGGTTATTTTCCTCTTAGAAAAAAATCCCTTGATTTATTTTTTGCATAGGATTAAGAATGAATATATTTTGTGCAATCTTACAATATGCACTTCGTGGGCACTTCTCCAAACATCAATCGTGAAACAAATCCTCACTGCTCTAAAGTCCCACATCCTTACTCCTTTCTAATTTTTAACAACAAAATTTTTAACAACAAAACAGAAAATGACTCAGAAAAATGATTATGAAGAATAACCATTAAGAAGAGTAATTAGATTGGCAAAGTAAACCAAGACAAAATCAATGAATATTTTTGCATTTAAAAAATGTAAAACTTTTAAGAACTATAATGAATAAAGTACATTTATGGCCAAGATGTGAAATTACTACATAATGGTGTTCTTGAAAAGAAGATATTACTGGAAGCAACAGTCTGATCTTTTATGCACCTTCATAAAAGGTCACCATTTCATATTTCAGATGCTCCATTAATCTGCAATAGTGATTTCTTTATCTATATAATAAGTGGCTACTTAATAAATATATGCAACAGTGGACTTCAAAACTCAACAAAGTCTTAAACAAGTTCCACTGTATTTTCATGGTAAATAGCTAAAGGAAGCCTTAAGAAGGTAAAATTTAAGGGATCAGAAAGTACTGAAATTGGCTATTTTCACTTGTGCACTAAAATAGTAAATATGTCTACTGGTGTTTAACCTTTAAAAGTTATCATCCAACTGAATTCTTACTAAGAATTGGTGGGTACTAAAACAAGGACAATGGAGAGCTCAAGAAAGGACAAGGGCACAAAGTGGATATTCCAGAGTCCCTTAGCGATGCACCAGGCGGGAAGAGCCACAAGAGGGTCAGGGAGTCCCTAAAGAGAGTCCTGTATTTTGTCAGCAGGATTTATCAGTGTGTCCGTGGGTAAATTTAGGTATATTATCACTGCAAGAAGAGAAACGCATAGAAGGGAATCTCGGCTGCAACTTGCTATTTGAATAAGAACAAATAAAGCATTCTTTCGAGGTTGTTTTTTTTTTCCTTAACAAACTGCAATTTAAATGTAGAATGTCAGCACAAAAATTCGTTATGAATAATTCACATGATTATATGTTCCAGGAGTAGATTTATAATTAGCCACTTATCCTAATATCCTCCATGCTTGCAAATTGCTCCCTAATGAACGGTTGAGCAGGCCGGCGGACATCTAAAGAAGAGAAAATGGCCAAACCCTACAGGGTTTTTAACAAGATTCTGTAGGACCTTAGTCATCCCATAAGGGAGGTTTCCCATGTCTCCGTCTGCTCCCAAGGTGCATGTTCCAGGTTGGACCAGGTGAATAAACGTGGATTATCCAACAGGCAAGAGTACACTTATGCCCCCAATCAAAAAAGGTCAATGGCTTAATACAAGAAGGCACCTACTGAAACTGGTCTAAGCACATGGGGCTGGAGAGGAACAGTACAGCTGAGTAGGTAAAAGCACAGCCTCTGGATGGGAATGCTGAGTTAGCGATGTACGAACTGCATGACTTTGACACAGTACTTTTTGAACCCTCAGTTTCTTCCCATGTGAAATGAGGTCAAGACCTACCTACTTCACAAGGTGGTCAAAAGTATGAAATGGGACAGGACAAGTAAAGTGCTTAGAACAGTGCTCGGCACACTATAAACTCTCATGTTACAAACTAGAGGGGAGCAACTCCTTACAGTGCAAACATGTAGGTTGATTGACAACTGTTGGTATGTAAAATTGACACTTTCCCTCTAGCAAAGGAGTAATTTTAAGATTCCCAGGGTTGGTACTAAGCTAGAAACATCCGTTTTGGAGGCAAAATCTTACGAAGTCCTCACCCTGGTCAACATATTATTTATACACATTAAACTGTTGTGAAACAAAACTAAGAAAATCTTCCATGAGGCATGCATTTTCCGTATACATTTCATATCAACATATCAGTTATCTTTTAAATTTGTGTAGTCACATTGACTCCTATGATTAATTATGGTCTTCATATTCTATTTTATGAAAGACAGAGGAATGTTATCATGCACCCTTACTTAGATGCAAATGCAACATGTCCCTTAAAAAATGAATAGGTATTTCTAGTTCCTAAATTGAAACCTGAAGCTTTCTGAAGCTTCAGGAAAAGAAAAGAAAAAAAACCAACATATCCTTTGAATGATTTTTTTTGAACAGTATTAAAAGCTTAAAATTCTGCTGGTTTGCAAATTGTTTTTAACATGATGATGTATGCTGATATTATTAACTAAATATATTGACTGATTGTGAAGCCTTATTCAAATAACAACAGTGTTACAATTAAATGAAACAAAAAAATGTACCTAAATTTCAACAGTATGTTTAACTTCCAAAATTCATATTGGCCAAATATGACATCTGTGAAAATTATTTTGGAAAAAGAAAATCTACCACTAACTTGGTTAAGACCTCAACGGGTTTCAGCCCACGCAAATTTGACACACACCGACACAAACCTTAACCCCACAGTAAGTTAATAAAAATCATGGCATAAGTCGAGCTGACCGGCATCAGTGAGCACCATTTATCATCACATTACTGTGACTCTCTCAGGTGAGAGGTGAGGAATCGCTCCTCCAATACCTTCTTCTAGAAACTGGCTCTTTTCCCAGCCTTTCTTAATTCTTTTTAGCTTCCAGCTTATACAAGGCAGGAGTAAAATAATCTTACCCAGAATTACAATTGAAGGCAAGACCAGAGCAAGAACAAAATTTGGTGGCGTATAGAACCGATAGTATTCTTCTTCAAAAGCTCGTTTCCATCCATAAATTAAAACATGGAAAGTACTTATGAGCAGAGCGACGTATCCCAGGGTAGACTAACAGTGGGGGAAGGAAGACAAAGAAACAAATGATTGAAATTCATGAAGCAACCCATCAGGGACACCATGTTTGCATTTTGATGTAACTATTTTATCTTAAACAATTGAGCTATTTTAACATTGTTCCATGTCATATGCATTCACATATTTACACTGTGATACAAGTAAGGTGATACTGCATAGACTGGGATATCCTGATCATGACCTTTAGTAACCTTGGTGGCATGGGGGTTTCAATGTTGGGCCACTGACCACAAGGTGAGCAGTTGGAAACTATCAGCAGCTTTCTGGGAGGAAGACAAGGCTTTCTATTTCTGTAAAGAGTTATAGTCTCAGAATCCCACACGGACAGTCCTACCCAGTCTCCCGGGGTCACAATGAGTCAGAATTGACTCGATGGCAGTGAGTTTGAGTGAAAGATCGAGAACCTTTTGCATCGTGCCATTACCTCCTCTGAAAGCACGACTTTAATGCTGTCTAATATTCTACCGAATGCATATTTGATACATTTATTCAACCATTCCTTCTTCTTGACCACTGCAACCCTAAATGATGCCACGTAAGCAGCCCCATTCTAGGTTTCAGTTTATGCTCTCAGGGTTGATTTTTAATAGTGTGATTACTAGTCCAAACATTGACCTTTTCTGAAATGTGTTGACACAAATTGACAAACTGTTCTTTTGAAAGGTTGTTCATGCTCCTGCCAGTTGTATGTGTATTAAAAAAATCCTATTTAATAAAATCAAATGTGAAGCAGTTTTCTCCTGTATGTACACATATACACACGTACATGTACATTTATCTATACGTGCACAGAGAGAAGCGGAAAGGTAAAAATTTTAAACCTGTGGCTTAGGGAGAAAGAGGTGACTGCCTGCACCCATAAGAACGTAAAATCTTGGACATCGTAGAAGGCAGCTTCACTCTGTTCTACAGTTGTCGGAAATTGGAATGGGCCTAATGGCAGTGGGTGATAGTGAGGGGAGGATGAATATGCACTACAAAGATCAATTCAGATGTATGGTTTTATTGACCATATTAAAGGAGATCATCGAAAGCATTCAGGTAGTTAACGAGATTATCATAAATAGAATATCTTATTTTGAGAAATGTATAGTATTGCATAAACTGTAACAGTACATCGGTGTGACGATGCAATGTCTAATGTCCCTGTGAAAGGGTCATGTCTTCTAGCAGGAAAAATCCTGCTGTTTGCAACTACTCATCTTAATTTATGGGTGATAATTTGTACCCACAACACCTTTTATCAGTGTTCTTTCCAGGTGTGACTACACAGGCAACTGGGAAAACATTCACATTCTCTTCCCAACAAAATATGAATTTAGATGAGGGATCGGTCCTTACTCTGAACGAGACAGTTACAAAAAAACTCAAATAGGCAAATAGAAACAAAACTTACTGCACCACCAGAGAACTGTATCGGCAAGTGCGTGTTTAGAAATGCTTAGCTCATTTAGACACAACCATTACAGGTTTTGTGATAATGTTGTAGTTTAGGTTTGATTTACATATTTATGAAAGTATACCTTTATTATTACTGGAAGAAAATGCTGAACTTATTAAAGAACAGGACAGTGTTTTGAAACCTCTTTACAGACATTTTGAAGTACAACACATACACTAAAAAGATGTAAGCCCGGCTGTTGTCATAATCCATTGACCTAGTTACTGGGTTTGTCACTGTTCGTGTTTGTGGGTATGTTTGTGTTGCTCATGTTTCTTGTAAAATATTCAGCCTGAAATTCTTACTCCTTAAATTCAAACGTGTTTTTTTCCCTCCCTGCATAGATCATGATGACTCAAAATATAATCTAATTCTTTATTCATCTAATAAACTTTCAACATTAAATTTTATCTAGGCTCACCCCTCCCCTACTTTCATTTTGTCTTAAATTAACCCTTCTCTGTACTGTACTGGCAGTGTTATCAAAGTCCTCCAGTACTTGCAGCTTGGTCTTCCACTTACTGGAACTGGCTTCCAGGGGTATGTGCTTCCCAAGGTAGCAGCATCTACACATCTATAACCAAGCATCTATAACTTCTGCTGTTGAGCCAATTCTGACTTCTGCTGACCCATGGAAACCTCAGAATAGAATTGTATCATGTAGGGTTCTCAAGCTCTACTCTTAAAGGAGCGGGTTTCCAGGCCTTTCTTCCTCAGGGCTACTGGGCAGATTTGAACAGCCATATTTTCAATTAGTAGCTGAGAGCAAGTGCTCTGTTCTATCTGGTGACTTTAGCCTTCCCCTTGCAGTAAGGAAGGCCCTTTATTTGGGGGCATATAAAAGTCCAGGCCATCAAATCCCTTCCCCAACAAACACCTACCTGAATAAAACTGAATTCCCTCCAGTTTAAAGCATTGCTCACAGATGGGATGGAGGTGATTGCCAGCAGGGAAAGCAAACCAAGGCTCATTATTCCAAAGGAGATATACATTTCAATTCTCCAGACTTCTTCTTCATTCCAAGAGTTTTCAATATTTGCATGGACCTGCAGAAAGCAAGTGTGAAGTTCATTTATTTGTGAGGTCATTGACTGAAGTTCCGAGTTCACGCTGGCCAGAAGACAAGTCATATGTGGACATATGTAAGTTGTATTGCTGACATTCAACCAGCTGTCTCAGAGACCCTATCATTTGTTTTAGGACACAAAAGAGAACCCCGATCTCAAATATTTGAAGGAGAACATGTAATAAGTCTTAATCAAGACAAAAGCAGCACAAAGACTGACCATCCAGAGGTGGAAGCCCATTAGTCTGGGGCCATACAGCTTCCCAGGGGGTTCAGAGAACCAACAGCTTAAATAGGGCATGGGAGGGCAAAGCAAAATGTGACAGAAGCCTCACTTGTAGCGAATCAGCACATCACAGTTGCCGGGCAGACTACAGAGTCAGGAATGGGACAATGATTGGAACACATATACTATGCTACACAGAAGAGCTTAGGTTCCTCTGACCACGGCTGCCCGAGAATGACTCAGGAGTATCCATCCCCACTTCTCCAATCCCCATCCAGAACACACCCCGGTAAGCCCCACAGGGAGGCTGCCTGTCCCTGGGCTAGTTCAGAGTGGTAGAAACCCACTTTCTATTGTACCTTTCCTGAGTGCAAGACTGTTCACATGCTCATGTAATGGTCTGAAGGAACTCAATCGAAGCTTAACCCAAGTGGAGTCTCTGAAAACGGATGATGATATTGTTTAGGTGTCAGAAAAAGGGAGGGAGCGTTAAGCAAAAAGGGGACTAACCCTCTCTCCTTTTTTAAGTGTGTGGGAGAATTATAAACGTTTGTCATCTTATGTGAAAAACATCTCAGGTTACAAAGTCTGGAGTCACAAAACCATGAGAGGGGAGCTGAAGAGAAGAGGGATGATGGGAAGAAGAATAAACCATTAGACTTGATTCTGAGTTAGTTTTAGTTGTAGGTTTGTAAACTTGTTTGGGTAATTTGGTACATTTGGGGTTTAGGTCATGTTAGAAACCAGGCAGGGAAACTACAGACAACGTGTGTATCTTCTTCCGCTGCACATAGAACCTTGATGTGGGGTGAGTTCCCTGAGGACAATGCTTGACAAAGCCAAAATATTTACCCATTTTGAACTGAACTGCCTCATTATTAAGATATTTTTCTGGAAATGCAATTGCCTCACTTGTAATATACTTGTCCCAATCTCTTCCCTCACACTGAAAATGCGCACGTGCGCGCATGCACACACACACACACACACAGTCAGGACTTGATTTCCTCTGAATTTATGATATTCTGTATAGGGAAAACTTTTAGAATTTTGAGTTTATACATAATCAGAATATATATTGATGGTGGCTTTGATTTAAATGAGTATCTATTCATGGGGAAAAAAAGTTTTCCCAACTGAATATCCGCTTAACTTTGTCCATTTTCTAGTCAAGCAAATATATTTAAAAGTTTGAAGAGAAAAAGTTTCCTTTCAACATTTTCCTAAAGCAACCACACTTTCACCCTGAAAGAGGTCACAGGGTCCCTCTCTGTGGAAAAAGCATCTTCCAATCTTCTCATTTGATTCTGACCAGCTTCCTTTGGCACATCGAGACGCCCTGGACATATAGTGGTTATATATTTGGCTCTAATCTATAAGGTCAGCAGTTCGAAACCAACCACCAGCTGCTCTGAGGGAGAACGCTGGGACTTTTGACTCCTGTAAAGAGTTATAGTCTTGGAAACACACAGGGAATTTCTACCCTGTCCTATGGGTCACTATCAATCGGTGTGGAATCTACGGCAGCGAGTTCTTTTTGTTTTCTTGCCATACCCAGAAACTATAACCTGGAGTTACCTGCTTTCCCAGTTCATCCAGTCATTCCACAGATACTTTAAAAAAAGTATAAGATAATGTTCATTGCAGTATTATTCACAATAGCCAGTAAGTAGAAGCAAGGCAAGTGTCCCTTAACAGATGAATGGCTAAATAAAAAGCAATACATACAGGCAATGGAGTACTTACTGTTCAGCCACATACGCCATGTCTTTGTCATATTTGCTATGACATAAATGAATCTTGCAAATGTTAAGTAAAATAAGCCAGACACAAAAGAACAAATACTTTGTGACGCATTTGGAGTAGGAAAATCCATAAAGATATAAAGTCAATTAAAGGTTGCTGGTGGATTAGGGAACGAAGAAAGAGAAAGGTATCACTCGATGAGTACAGAATTTCTCTCTGGGTTGAGAAAGTTTTGGAATGTAATTAATGCTGGATTGGTTGTTTAAATTTAGTTGTGTTGGCATATAATTCATATATCATGCAATCTAATAGCTCAATCATAATCACAAGAGTTGTGCAATCATCAACACAGTCGATTTCAGAATATTTTCTTCTTTCTAGTACTCATTGTTGTTAGCTCCCCATCCCTAAGGACTTTTTTTTTTTGCATGCTTATGCTGTGCTAGACCCTGCTGCTCAGAGTCCTGGGCATGTATCAGGGAACAGGCCAGACCAACACCACCAGCCAAGAGGACGTATCATAAAAATATGGAAAACACTAACATGTACTAGAAGGTGGCCATTGCTATGGAAAGAAAAAGTAGAACAGGGCAAGAGAGACTGGGATTACCAGCTGCAGGCAGTTTGCAAATTTAAAATGGAGTCCAGTGAAGGCTTGCTCTACTCTTTGGTACAAAGATCTGTGCCTTCATACATTAAGATGTCTCAAAGTCAAAGCAGAACTGTATAGAGCAAAGGTTCTCAACCTGTGGGTCTTGACCCCTTTGGGAGTAGAAGGACCCTTTCACAAGGGTTGCTTAATTCATAACAGTAGCAAAATGACAGTTATGAAGTAGCAACGAAAATCATTTCATGGTTGGGGGGTCACCACAACATGAGTTAACTGCATTAAAAGGTCACAACATTAGGAAGGTTGCGAACCACTGGTATATTGGATACTATTGGTATGATATATTGGTATACTATTATGGATTCAGTCAGAAGAGGGGTCAGTCTACTTGTTTCCTCCCGGTCTTGACTTTCATTCTGTTTTAAGTTTCATAGGTTCTGTGATACGCTAATGACAGAACTCTGCTTGCTGAAAAGTGAGCACATGGAGCACTTGCTGATGAAGCTCAAAGACTGTGCCCTTCGGTATAGATTATAACTTAATGTGAAGGAAACAGAAATCCTTGCACTTGGACCGAAAGGCAACACTATGCTAAATGGAGAAAAGATTGAGGTGTCAAAGATTTGGTCTCGTTTGGACCGACAATCAGTGTTCAAGGAAGCAGCAGTCAAGAGCTCACAAGAGGCCTTGGAATGGGTCAATCTGCTGCACAAGACCATCTTTAAAAAGTAACCTGAGGATGTCTCTTTGAGGATTCGTGTGACTGACATAAGCCAGGATATTTTCAATTGCATCCTACACCTGTGCAGGTTGGGCAGTGACTAAGGCAGACTGAAGAAGAATCGAGGCACTGAGTTGCGGTGCTGGCGAAGAACCTTTAAAGGATCCTGGACGACCAAGTGAATCAGTCTGCTTCTGAAGACGTACAGCCAGAATGCTCCTCAGAATCAAGGATGGTACGACTTCATCTTATGTGCTTTGGACAAGATACAAGGAGAGACCCGTTCCTGGAATAGGGGAACCTTGCTTGATGAAACAGAGGTGCAGTGAAAAAGAGGAAGACCCGTCACAAGATGGGTTGATACTGTGACTGCCATAATGGGCTCAAACACGAGAACAACTGTCAGGTAGATGAAGCAGGGCCTGGCAAGGTTTCAGTGTGTTGTACACAGGGCCGCTATGACTCAGAACAAAGTTGGTAGTGGTTACCACCACCACCACCACCACCACCACCACCACCAACACAACAACGATTTTAGCGATATGTTCACCCAAAGTTGTGTTACTGTTTTGTGAAATAAGGCTAATGATAATAAAATATTTAATGGCTTAATGATAGAAATTACTACAATCCTAAAATTAAAAAAGAAAACCTCCTTACTACAGTTCTCTGTGCTTATTCTGAAGAGTGTAAAAGTGACAGCTTTCATATTTCATGATTTTAGCCACTAAATTCCTATGTGAAGACAAATGTTTCAGAACAATTCTTCCCCCTCCTTCAATAGACCACAAGGAATTTCCTCTTACATGCAAACCTCATGCTGTTTTAAACCTTCTATGTCATGCATCATAGCCATTATACGAGCACATTCCATACCTGCTGATAGGCCATGTTGAGAAACAAGTATCTCTCTGACCTTCTCATTGGTAAGCAGAGGCTGTAGACAACATGGACCGCAGCGAAGAAAAAACTTAGCAATCCCAGCTGTTTTCTGCACTGTAGCCAGGTCTCCAGCCATGGTGGAAATCTCCTATACTTGGTGCCATAGTAAAGCTGATAGGCGGCTGCCAGGAGACCTGCTAGGTAGACCAGGGACAGCAAAGTAATGGCAACTATGGGCAAGGTTTTATTCACAATCTCAATAGGGATCTTGTAAAAGTCACTCTGCTGGTTTCTTGCATATGGATGCACCACATCCCTGACAAAGGAATAAAGGAAGAAAAATGTGGCGAGACTGATGGCGACGACCACTGGCCCTCTCCAGAGAGTAAACAGTCGCAGGGGTAAATTTTCAATCTCCTTAGCTGACGATAAGGACCCCAAGTCGATGGGAATGAAATTCAGCTGGCGAGCAAGCTCAATAACCTGCTGTCGAGCTTGAATGTTGTTGCTGCATATATATACCTGCAGGGAAAAAAGGAGACACACTCAACGTTATTATTGTTGATAAATATGCTACGGCCGGCACCTTCCACGTTCATCTCAGGAGCATCAGTGGTGACGACATCTGGAGGTGATTAAAGATAATGATGTACTAACTATCATTATTAACCTATTCATCATCAAGAAAAAACGGTGTCATAAAAATAACAAAATCTTTGCCACCTGTGACATGAAAATAACATGCAGAACAACCTAGGTAGGATCAACCTGGGGTGGGGGCGTGGGCTCCTCACCAGAGGGAAGGTAGTAAGAAAGAAAGGTCTACATTCCCAGGCCCGGGGCAGTGCCAAAGTCAGGTCTCCCCTCCAGTTGTCCAGGTCGAGGTGTTACCTGAGCAGCCAGCTGTTCTGCCTCACCCTTTACTCTCCCCTCTCTACTGACTCCTTAGGGAACCACAAGGCAAGAGCACCACTGGCCGGCTCCCCCTGCACTGGTTCTAGGGCAGAGGTGGTTCTGCCGAGTAGTATTCTTTATCTTCGATGGAAATGGGTTTGTTTTTGGTGTGTGCCTTTTAAATTATGCAAGTATTTTACTATGTAATTTAGTAAATTATGTATTTTATTGGTTAGTATACTTATTTCATTTTTCCCCTACTTATTCCATTTTTTAAAGGACAATATACCTAGTGGGAAAAATATTATGAGACAAATTTAACTGAAAAGCAATTGGTCTATAAGTTATAAAGTGTTATCCAGTTGTTAAGAACCATGAAGTCAGCTCAAATAATAAACCTAAACATGTAAGTTATTCAAATTAAAGGCACAAGGACTATAAAACAAGAATGGAATGATTCTGTAACTTAGAATGTGTAAACTGTTTCACAATGCTTTTTATGTTTTAAAAGTTAAAATGATTACAAATAAAAGTCAAAGATTAAATCAGGTTCATTTCACAGGTTATAGCTCTAACATGCAAATTTTGGCAGATATGAAGAAAAAAGACAAGGAAAAAAAGGGATCCACAAATATTCTCTGGAGAACTAGAAAGTATATATTCTTTTAAGAACTTGAAAGAGAATGGTCATCATGGTTGTTATGCAACAGCACTTTTATAACTTGTATAATAAGTTAGTATCTAAATTAATATTTTAAGGCATCTCATCAAGTATTTTACATAAACAATAAAAGCACTTACCATCATGCTTAATTATAAAGGCATAGGCACATCATAAGAAATAGCTGAGGTACCCTACTTACAGTGTTTACTTATCAAGATTCTCATTCTATCACAGCATCAACAGGCTAGGCTCCCTATTTGCTTTAATCTCCAGTTGTACTAATTAAAACACTACCCAGATGCTCATGCTAAAGAAAATCAAAGAAATTCAGCCCATTTCTACTTTCCCACACAGATTAAACTCCACACTTAATGGTGAAATTGCACAACTTAAAATACTATGAATATTCAATCTATGTAAAATAGAACGGTCCTTCAACACTCTTATTGAGGATAACTAACTGTTTCTAACAGAGGTGGAAAGTTGGGTTATTTCGTAGGCCAAGGAAGTGATGGAAAAGGAAGGGGCCCAGGAGGAAAAGCAAAAGGGAAGGATGCGGTAGGACTGTATGCTACTGTTTCTATTTTTGAGGAAGCAAGGAGACACACAGTACATGGAGTGTCACGTTCATTTGGCAACTTTACCTTCTTTTAAAAGTAGGTGCTATGAAAAGGATGAAGGCGGTCATGGAATCTGACCTCTTCTAACTTCAAGAGATGGAGAATCACCATCAGCATCAGTCCAAGGCCAATGACTCTCAGGCAGAGGTTACCCTTGCCTCCACCTTGCAACCTTTTTACCAACTCTGATATCAATCATCCCTCTGGTGGTACACACGACTTTTCTGCTGGGCTGGGTAACTCATTGCAATGGCCACACAGAACTCACAAACCAAAGTCAAGTTATTATGAAGTTTATTTTAGGGACGTAGCAACGAGATGACTTGACACAGTGGTGACAACAATGAATTCAAACATGACAACTGTGAGGATGGCCCAGGACCAGGTAGTTTGTTTTTGATGTATGTAAGGTGAGATCTACTCACTGTGAGTCAGAACTGACTCCACAGCCCCTACCATCATCACCAACAGTAAGTTACACTTCAGAATCAGAAACACTTAGGATCGTTCTTCAGTCTGGGCAGCCTCCTCTCAACACGTCTGCAAGCACAGCTCTCGAAGGATTCTGGCGCTCAACCATGTGGCTTGGCCCCTGGCCCCCTTAGGCAAATGTTACAAAGCTCTTTCAAGTCTTCCAATAAATGCTCACTCTTAAGTAAGCTCAGCTCTATGGGCTGGCAAACCTTGATGAAGTACCAGGAAGGCACCCCACTCTTGTCAGCAAGCCTCCTGCCTCATAGCTGGGAGCCCCCTGTGCCATTTTCTGCCTGTCTTCTGGTTCTGCAGCTGTTTCTTGCCATCTCTGCTATCTCAGATCAGTACAGGAATTTCAAGGTGATGATCTACTCCTGGTTCTTCTTTCTTGATGGTACTGAGATCTCATGTCCCTATCTCAGCAAGGAATTATTTAAAACCTAGCATATAGCAAAATGGATTAATCTCCATGTAGGGTTCCATATACCCTATTTGTATTACTCTATGCCAGATACGTGTCATGTACCCAATTTACATTTTGGCAAAGCCCATTGGTGGGTCACAAGCACTCTGTATTTACTTAGCCCTACCCTGTCATTTGCTGGGAGTTTCAGATGCTGGCTCAAAAACTCACTGTCATCAAATTGATTACAACTTAGAGAGACAATGGGGTTCTAGGAGCGCAGTGGGCTACACACTGAGTTGTCAAATGCAGTTCGAAACCACTAGCCGCCCTTCAGAAGAAAGATGAGGCTTTTGACTACTATAGAGATTTACAGTCTCAGAATTCCACCCGTTATAATTCTACTTTGTTCCACTCGGTTTCCAGGAGTCAGAATTGACCTGACGGCCTTGAGTCTGAGTGACCCTGGAGGACTAAGGAGAGCTGCCCTTGTGGGTTTCCAAGACTACAAATCGTCACCGGAGTAGAAAATCCCATCTTTCTCCATTGGAATAACTGGTGGATTTGAACTGCTGAGCTTGTAGTTAGCAACCCAACATATAACTCACTATGTCACCAGAGTTCTTTCAGTCAATGGTTCGAAGACCATAATAAGTAATTCACAGCAGAGTAACAGGTTCTGACAGGAAACGACAAGCTCTTTAATCAGCTTTCCATGTCAATTTGGGAATAGAAATATGCCCTTACAAAATAGGAACTTTAATCTTTAGGCTTTCCTGCATAGTTTTCAAAATGATAATCTTGGGAGAGTTTCAGAATCTAGTATTCCAATATCTGATCATTGTTTAGCAATTTACAAAACATCAGATAATGAAGATTAAAGTAAACACACACATACCTGCCGGCTGGCATCTTTAGGGCCCAACTGAAGCGCCCAAGCTGAGATAACATTAAATCCTTTGACAATCAAGGAATCTGGGAATAAGGAGGCCAAGTACTCGGCATTGGATTCTGGGTATTGGTTTACCCTCATGTTATTGCTAACATCAATCAGGATCTTCCCCACAAGCAGGTGTCTCAGGTCCCACAGGGAGGTGTAATGTTCTCTGTGGATGGCAACAAAGATAATGTTTGTTTTGGTGAGAGCATCTTCATGATGAGTGACATCTACCACGTGAGGAAAAAATTCAGAAGCAAACTTCGGATTTCTACTTCCTATCACCACATGATAGCCACATCTAATAAGCCGAATGGTCAGGGATTTGGCAAAATCTCCACTTCCGATTACACCCACGGTGACCTTCCTTGCATCTTTGATGCCGTTTAAACCATTGGGCAAAAAGGCTTCACTCAGGCTCTTGGGGCTTCCCATCACCGAGATGGATTCCATGGTGAGGCCTCCAAGGTCACTAAGCACGCGTGTCCTAGAGAGAAGAAAAGAAAATGTTCAACCATTGATGATTACCACACGGAAACACTCTTAAAGGCTATAAAAATCTGCCAGAGGTAAAAGATTCTAACGAACACAGTAAGTTAAACAAAAGGGTGTTGAGGTGGGAAAAATCAAACAAAGATGATGTACTATAGCAGGCCTCAGCAAACTTGCGTGTGCACACAACTCACTTAAGGGATCTGTTAAACCAAAAACAGACCCTAAAGACTCCTTTAATATCAAACCATAATTAAATTACCTGGTAAACTTCTTAGTAAGTTCAGCTTAACCAGTTCATCTTAAACTAGCCTTGAGCACTCTGATCTTTTAAGATCATTTCAGATGAAGCCAAATTGACACCGACAAGGAAAAAATAGGAAACTGAAGTGGCAGTGAGTTTAGTTAGTTTAACGAGAAGCACAGTTAGGTAAGAGGGGGTGAGAAGGGTGCACCACTTGAAAAATGTAATCAATGTCACTGAATTATACAAGTAGGAAGTCTAGAACTGGTTTGTGTTATGTAGATTTTCAACAACTGCAACACAATCTATGTGTTGTTCCTAGGTCCTCAAGCGTTTTTATCCTACTATACCCTTTTCGGAAAAAAAAAAAAATCAACACTTCCCTGGCTATTAAAATCCCTTGTATCACAGCCTTTAATTCAGGTTAAAGTGTCAGTATCTGCTTTTGCAGCACTCCTGGATCATTCTAACTACCATCTCCAGGGGGCAGTATTGCCCACCAGGGGAAGCACTGAGAGGAAATAACCATTTAAAAATAAGAGACAGGGATTTTTTTTGGTGGGGGGGGGGGCATCACTGCTCTCCGGCGGTGGGAGTAGGAGGCCCAGCCCCACTGCTGGAATTGAACCTCTGTCCCAGTGGGCCCCAGTGCCGCGCACAACCACTACGCCACCGGGGCTCAGCCCTAGAGACAGGGATTTTTTAAAATTTCATTTTAAAATCATTTTATTGGGGGCTCATGCAACTCTTATCACAATCCATACATCAATTGCATCAGACATGTTTGTACATGTTGCCCTCATTCTTTTCTAGACACTTACTTTCTATTGAGCCCTTGCTATCAGCTCTGCCACCCCTCTCCCCCCCCCCGCCTTAACCCTGATAGATTGTACATTGTTATCATTTTTATCTCTCACACCCACCGCTGTCTCCCTTCCCCCATGTATTCTGTTGTTCTTCCCTCCATATGTGTTGATCATTGTGATAGGTCCCGTTTCTCCCTTACTCTCCCCCCTCCCTTTTGATTATCACTATCCTCACTCCTCCTGGATTCTGTGTATCATGAGCTCCCATCTCTTATCCATACCTGTGTACACGTTTCGGTCTAGTCCGAGTTGGGAAGCAGCACAGGGGTCGTGGTTTGAGAATAAGGACGTCTCAAGGAATCAGAGGATATAGTGTGTTTCACTGATACCTTACTGCATCCTGGTGACTCATCCCTTCCCTGGGCCCCTCTGTGAGAAGATTATTCCACTGTCTACAGATGGCCTTTAGAACTCGGCTCCATCTCCCCTCATTTTCAACACTGTGTTTTTGTTATGTGCCTGCTAATGTCTATTAGGCAGTCCCTATGACTCCTCATGATCGCACTGATGGAGTGCTTTTTTTCCTGTGGACTTGTTGCTTCACTTTTGAATGGTGGCTTTTGTAACTTCAAGCCTGTAAGACCCCAGATGCTATATCTTTTAATAATATCCGCCTTCACCACATTTGCTTATGTACCTGTTTTGTCTTCAGTGATTGTGTAAGGAGGGTAAACATCTCAGACTACCAATTGCTTAGAACAAAATATTCTTGAGTTGAGGGAGGGTATGAGCAGAGGCACAAAGTCCATCCCCTACCTTGGTGTAATGTTATATAAATATCTGCACATGGGCCAATACTTCTATTTTTGTGGGTTAATGTATTTGCATATGTACACTGCTATGTTTATACCTCTATCCATTGCTTTGCTTCCTTGGTCCTCCTATTTCTTTTTACCTTCCTCCTGCCCCACTGTCACTTTCACCCTATTTGCGCCTTTTGGTACCTCTTAGCTAGTTTGCTGTTGCTCCCACACCCCACCAATTTTTTAATCTTGTTTTAAATCTAGATTCTGAATCAAGAATTTGCATTTCTAACAATTTCCTGGGCATACGAGTGTGCCTCATCTGTAGAAGCTTTTGGAATAACACAAATGGAAAGAGAATGACATTTTTACCTAGAACTTAAAAAAAACAATATTCACATATATTTATTAAGCAGTTTATGATTATTTCTGTGAAAAATACCTTGAACAATATTTTCCAAGTATATAGAAATCCAAAATATCATTAAAATTCTCATTAGTACACCATCCCAAACTAAAAATTTAAAACAGATTAGTTCAGTGGTTCTCAACCTTCCTAATGTCATGACCTTTTAATACAGTTCCTCATGTTTCCGTGACCCCCAACCATAAAATTATTTTTGTTGCTACTTCATAACTATAGTTTTGCTACTGTTATGAATTGGACGACCACTGTGAAAGCATCATTCAACCCCAAAGGGGTCATGACCCAAAGGTTGGGAACCGCTGGACTGGCTTCATTTTACATGAGAAGCTATGAAAAAAGATCATCGTATTTTTTTGACCCAGGCTGACTGTACATCACAATTTTCTTAGAAAAAGAATGGTGCAAAGAGATAAGGTTTTGAGGGGGCAAACTCACAAAATACAAACATTCAACTTTCTTAGAATGCTAGTTGGCTGTTTTAATTACAATGTCAAGTGTGACAGATAGAGCTTTTCCTTTTACAGGACAAAAATGAATATATCCGTATAATACAAAAGGAAAGAAAAAGACTTTAGATTTTGAACAGTTGAGCTCTTTCCTGGCTGAATGAGCAATTGACATTTTTCTCCCCTTTCAGTCTGGCATTCATCTGGTTCATTAGCATCTCCCATTTGATTGCTAGGGCCATGCTACCTTTAATTTTCAGTTTTCCTGACAAAAGTGCCTTCATTAGTTTCAGTTTCCCAGAAAACAGTTTTTACTATCTTCAACAGACACTCATCACCACATCTGCCCAGTTAGCAGGCTCTCCAAATCCAGTTTCCCCACCCCTGCTCTTATGATAAAGAAACCCTGTTTCACTGTCTTCCCAGAGTTGAAACTGATAGTCTGCTTGCATGGCTTTAGCCGTGGCATTGCTGGAAAGGCTCTTGGACAATTCTAAATGCTTGAATGACCAGCCCAGAACCTCGCTTTGGTTGGGGCTCCTGCTTCCCTTCTTTGAAAGTTGGACCAGTGCCACGTGATTATATTTTCTTGGCAAGTTCATCTAAGAAGCAATCCAGTAACACTGGATGGTCTGGTTTCATTACTTAAGATGTGCAAAATTGTTTACTCCTTCTTCTTTTAAGCTAATTTCCTCATTGATGAAGTTGCCAGTAACATATTTTGACTTTTTGGAAATAGAATATGGTACATCTGCAAGGATATTGACTTTTCTACACTGGCTTTCGAAACCAGATCCTCCCATCAAGTCTACAGAAGTAGTGTGTGTGGCTGTCTTAGGTCACAGTACATTGACTCCCAGTTTCACCTTTACATTACTTTGCCATTTCCATGTACACACATAGACATGCCATGCTCAGTAATGGGATAAGCATAGTGCTGAAGCACAGTGGATTTGGCTTCAGTGGAGGGCTGAGATCACAGAAATGAGCAATTATGGTCTCTTTTCAAATAAAGAGTAGATGCCTTCGGCATAAAATATTGACATGCATCATTAAACCTACTCTGTGTTTCCATTTTGTTGTTCTACCTAATAGCACTGACATCATTCACTAAAATGTCAATTCCTTCAAAGTTCTCAATGGCAGTCTCCACTTCATTACTGATCTGTCTTCTATCTCGTAAAGGCATGACCTTTCCTGCAGTTGTTTCAACGGGTGCTGGTAGCATGCCTATTGCAGACAAGAGCAAGTGTCGGCAACCATGGTGGTGGTGGTGGTGATAAGAACTTTTTTTTTTTAAAACAGGATAGCGTGAACGTAGTCCCCCACTACCACAAATTATGCAGCCAAGTTTCCCACATTTGGGGAAATCGCAGGGGTCAGCACGCCCAGAGTGCAATGGGCAAGCCTGGCCCCGGGAAAACCATCTTCATGATCATAGTATCTCCCCTGCCAGAGAGAGAACTTTTTTTAATAGACAGTTTTAATCAACACCCAGTGTTGCAGTTACATAATTTCATGTCAGTTTGATAAAAAGAGTGAAGGGTGTAGTCTAATCTGCCAATTAGGTCACAGCCTGATAATGCTTCCCTGTGGGTGTCATCTTCTCATAAGGATTCTGGGAACTTTCTCTTTCTCTTGAGAGGTGGGCCACACGCTCTTCCTGTGTAACCTTCCTGTTGAGGAGACACACTCAAGAAGCTGGAGGAGCCACGTGGAGACCTGAGGTAGTGCTGAGAGGCTTTCACTACAACTGAATCCACAGGACTGTTCACCCACTGGCCTGTGACTTTCCTGTATTCAGCATCATTTCATATGGCTACAGGCGTCTGAAGGGGAATTTAGGGCTAGTATCGGACATATGGGCTAGTATCAAACTCAGGGACCTGATCTGGATTGGGATAGGATGTTTTCTCCATATACAATTTCTCTTTGACATAAAGTTCTCTTACACATGAGTGTCCCTGAATTTGTTTCTCTAGTTAACCTGGTCTAACATACCCAGATGCTCAGCAGATCAGAGACAGCAAATCACAAATGCTGGTAGAGGAAGGGAGGGAAAAGGGCCATACTTTGATAAAGCATTCACTATAAAACAGAAGGCAGGACAAGTATAAAAAGCAAAGTAATATTTTAAAACAAAAGAGTGTAAAGACAATTTTGGTGTAGAGATAAACTGTACTGTACACCTTAGAAATTCAGTGGTTGACTCATTTTTGTGAAATAGAGGTCTACCAGCTAATGACAAATAAATCCCTTAAAAAGATTAAGTATATTTTTAAGTAGGTATCAAAATATACCAATGGTGTAATTAAATGTCACACATTTCTATCATTTACCCTATATCTATAACTTATGATTGACAAAGATAACTTTCCCAATGTTGACGGTGACTAGTACATTTACAGTCTTAACTTGAGCAAAGCTCATTAAATCTTTTACTCATTGCTTGTATCGAGGATGAAACAATTGTTCTTTCTGGAAAAAAATGTCAAATTATTTTCTATGTAAATAACTCCAATCAAAAATCGAACTCCCTGCTACTGAGTTGAATCCAATTCACAGTGACCCTTTGGACTGAGCAGAACTGCCCCTGTGGGTTTCCAATGCTAAACTTCTTAAAGTCTTTTTTTTTTTTTTTAGGCATCACTGCTCTCAGGTGGTGGGAGTAGGAGGCCCAGCCTTTGCTCCTGGAAGCTGGAATTGAACCTCCAACCCAGTGGGCCGCAGTCCCGCACACAACCACTACACCACCGGGGCTCAGCCTCCAATGCTAAACTTCTATGGGAACAAAAATCCTCAACTTTCTTACATGGAGCTGCTAGTTTTGAACCGCTGACCATGAGGTAAGCAACTTGACTTATAACTCACTACACTACAAGAGATCTGGATGTACATGATTCATATGACTTTTTTGTTATTCTGAATTTGTCCTAAGTTACGTAAGACCACAAAATCAGATTGCCATGAATCAGTGCGGCTGCTGGGTCTAAATGAAAAAATAATTTTCCCTTCCATCCTCATTGCACAACTTCTTTGATGCTTCAGAGGATTTAATGAATTTTCCAGGCACAAGGTTTCAAACAACATGTTCTTGGAGTTTTTTACTAAATAAAGTTTGAAATTATTGGAGCCAGGAAGTTTTGCGTTTTCGCCCTTGAAATAGGTCACATTCGATGACTCATTAGTACATCAGTAAGTTAATTTTGGGAAAGATAGTACTATTTAGAAGCTTAATTGTTTTAGAAAATAATTAGCTAGAATAATAATAGGTCATACATATACAATGAATACTATGGTCGAGCTTTGCTTCAAATTTATTAACTTGTTAAATTGCCTCAGCCAACCTGTAAGACAGACCTACTACTTCGCACCCTCACTTTACAGGAGAGGAAACTGAGGCATTCAGGTGAGAATTTACTTGCTCAAGTTTCAGCAGCAGTAAGCAGATGAGGTAGGAACAGAATGCAGGGAGTCGAGCAAGAGCTCCTATCATTTGGGTGCATGCAGGCATGTCAATGGGATATGTGGTGGTTAACACACAGTCACTTTCTAACCAAAAAGTTGGGTGGCTCAAAGCCCCCAGCTGCTCCTTGGGAGAACAATGTAGCAGTCTGCTTGTGTGACGCCTGGACACTCCATGGGGCAGTCTGATGCTGTTGTATAGGATTGCTGTGTGTTGAAATGACTAGACAGCAGTGGGTTCTGCTTTTGTTGTTACTTTGACTTATGGATGTGGCTAACACAAGTATTTTGTACTCGACTACTATCCTAAAGGTTGGTGACTTGGACCCACCCCATGGCACCATGGAAGAAAAGCGTGGCCATTTGCTTCTATAAAGACTACACCAACTCAATCCCATGGAGAACTCCTATTCTCTATCACATGAGCTTGGCATGAGTAGGAATCAACTCAACAGCACTGGATAAGAAACTTACAAATTACCCCCCCCCCCCTTTGGTGATGTTAGATAAGGCACAAGAGTAATGGTTACACATTCATATTAATACATTATCCCTTCTTCTGACTGACTCATTGCTCCTTAGTGTCACCCGCTGATCTTAATGTCTAAGTCAGACCTTCAGGCAGGAGAAAACGCCATTGTTTTGGAATCTCTTACATACAGTTCATTTCATCAGACACTTCCAGGGCAGGAGGATGGCAAGGATGTGCACTGCCCTTGGAGTGCTACCATGCACTCAGTAGGACAGGCTGGGAGTCAGAGGCTCGGGGATAATGTTTGACAGAATTGGCCACAGCCTTTTGGAGATATCTTCTGTTATCTCTGGTATCAGGAGCCATTAAAAGAACCAAAAGTTGCTCCATCAATGTTCTTATCCTTCAAAGAGGAAGGGTGAAATGACCATTTTATCTACCATCAATTATATATGTCAGCTAAGGGTAAATAAAGTGAAAGACTCCCCAAAACAGCCTAGTCCTGAGTTCTGAATAGAAACTATATCACCTCCCAGCAAATAAGAATTATGAAATCTTTTCAGTCTAAAAATCTCCATAATCAAGATCTTTTCAAATAAAAAAAATAAGATAATTCACTTACCTGACAAACTAAACTCAAACTCCTTTTTTTTTTGCATCACTGCTCTCTGTTGGGAGTGGGAGGCCCAGCCTTGCTCCTGGAGAGCTGCTACTGGATTTGAACTGCCAAGTCAGTGGGCCATAGTCCCGCTTTCAACCACTATACCACCGGGGCTCAGCCTCAAACTCCTTCTAAAAACCAAAATGTGAACATGTGTAAACACATCCCCATCTAAATGGCATTATACTTGACCCTATCTTTTAGCTGGTGCAGTAGATACGAGCTTGACAGCTAACCCAACAGCTGCCTCATGGGAGAAAGACACTTTGTGGGCTGAGCCCCGGTGGCGTAGTGGTTGTGCGTGGGACTGCGGCCCACTGGGATGGAGGTTCAATTCCGGCTCCCAGGAGCAAAGGCTGGGCCTCCTACTCCCACCACCTGAGGGCAGTGATGCCTAAAAAACAAAACAAAACAAAAACAAGAAAGACACTTGGTGAAGATCAACATCTAGGAAAGCCTACCGTTTAGGTCACATTGGGTCAGAATTGACTTCACAGCAATGGGTTTTCTTAGGTTTTATGTGCCCTTCATTCTACAGTGCATACATGCTAATAAGAGGCTGTGTGTACTATGTTTGAGCCCTGTTATGATGGCAAATTCTAAATGAACCTTTGAATAATGTGGATTTGGCTACCAAGGTAAGTTAAGCTAACAAATATGAGCTTCTTTTCATACGACTTTTAAGTATCTGCGAGAGAACATCACAAAACAAGTTGTATTGGATCTGAGAGACGACTTCTTTAATTGCTAAAATGTATAGAGTAATCTTATACTTAAGAACTACTTAATCATTCAGGATACTGTTATATAACTTTATTTTTAATTCCCAAATGACCTTTGTATAGTATGTATTAGTATGTCTATTTTAAAGAAGAGAACACAAAAGCGCAGAAATTTTTAACATTTTTTCCTAAGGTGGTATAGTTTACAATGACACAACCTAGCTTCAAATAAGTCTTCTTGTATTTGCTTATTCTTTAACCTCAGTGCAAACATTGCATAAAGAATCAAAGCTCAACACTAGTTAGAGTCTCCAAAATAGTACTGATTTGTAAAAATTTCAAAAACACTAACATTAAATGGCTAACATATAAACCGACATGTAGGGGAGTTTTAAGTAAATTCCAAAATAAGCCTTTAAGGATTTTAGCACTTTACAAACTAAATATATAACCTAAATACATAACCTAAATGAATGTAGTGCCCTGTGACCAACATAAATTTATCCAGGCCACTATATGTGCTTTGTACATAAGAGATAAAGAGCAAGAGAAGACATGTTGCTTAACTCAAGGAATTTGCACTCTGGAATTTGCATTTATAGTCAAAAACCGGAAAATCTCACCTAAGCAGATAATTAACTACTAGATTTTATGGTCTGTGCAAAGTTACTCTGAAAAATCAGTGGGGAAGTACTGTATAATGTTCCTTTACCCAAATCATTTCTATACATTATGTATATATGCTAAAAGGGGCTTCAAAGAGTTCATGAAAAATTCGATTATATTTTAATTCCATCCCCCCTCCCCCCACCCAAACAGGGAGGTTTATTATGGACGTGAATAGGTTACTAAATGCCAGGATGAGTAAACAGGATAGAGTTGTTGGTCACAGCAACATCTCTCCTCAGACAACAAACAAGTTAATTCCATTTTTCAAACATGTTGAAATCTCGTGTGTGTGTATTTGGCATATCTATAGAATTATCTCTAATTTACACATAACATCCTCAATACAACACAACAGATGGGGTCTACTGTAAATCTCTCATGTACCATCAATCTGATTCTGACTTAGACCAGGCTGGGGGACACCAAGGTCAATCTGCATACCTAGCTCACAAAGCCTCACTGCTACTGGGCCGATTCTGACTCACAGCAAGCCTGCAGGACAGAGCAGAACTGCCTCGGTGGGTTTCTGAGACTGTAACTCTTTTTTTCCTTCAGGTGAGAGAAGTTTTAACGTTAAAGTCCACTAAGTCCAATATATTAAAAACATTGTAGTTTAAATATTCATATACTCTTTTGCATTATTTATGTACTTTTCATATTAGGTCTTTGAAATCTGATGTATTTTATTATTTTTTATTTATCATTTTATTGGGCCCTCTTACAGATAGCATAACATTCCATAGTTCAGTCACACCAAGCAGTATTGTACATTTGTACCATAATCTGTTTCAAGAGATTTTCTTTCTTCTTCAACTCCTTGATATCAGTTCCCCTTTACCCTTTCCTTCCCCTCCCTACTCCCAGGACCACTTTTTTTTTTTCCTGTAATATATTTTCTTTTTATTTTTTAACTAGATCTGACACAGTCAGATATATCTATTGACATACAATTGTGCTGTTCAATCCCAATGAGTGGGGTTATGAAGTCATCAAAGCTATCCACTCCCTATTCTTCCCTCTCACTCCCTCTTTTTCTGTACCCTTGGTGAACCATTTTGTCTTCGCTCTTGTGTACCTAATGATCTTAAATATCCAAATCAACACACACAAGTCTAATATGATTAATGAGGTAAAACAAATAAAAACCATAATTGTAGGGGGAGGAAGTATTAGAGAACTAGAGGATAGTTATGCGGTTCATCAGTGCTATATGGCATCCTGGATTTATCATCCCTTCTGTGTGGCTCTTTTGACTGTCCAATTATCTTGCTGGTGGGCTTTGGGTCTCCACTCTATCCATACTGTTTGACATCGATTTGGTTGCTTGCTTTTGAACGTCTGATACCTCTTCCTGTCACACCTCACGATCACATAGGCTATTGTGCTTCTCCCATATGAGCTTTCTTACTTCCCTGCTAGATGGTCACTTGTTTAACTTCAAGCCTGCAATACCCCAGACACTATGTATTTTCTTCAGCTTCCTTCACTACATTTGCTTATGCACCCATTTTGAGACTAGAACTCTTTATGGGAATAGAAAGCCTTGTCTTTTTCCCAAAGACACTGTTCTCTATTTTACTTGGGTGAGTAAGTAGTGGCTGGGGTTTTTTAAGTGCGTGAGCAGCCACTTATGGTGTAACGATTGATCTCCAACTCAAAGAAAAGAAGAGGGATGAAAATCCAGACACATCTGGAAACAATTAGCCCAATGGATTAATGAACCATGCAAACATCAGTATCCACAACCCTGAGATCAGAAAACTCAATGGTGACTAACATTATCATCTGCACTCAAAGAATCACAGGAAGTGGTCCTGGAAAAAGTAGGAGAAAAATATGGAACAGAACTCAAAATTTTAAAAGAGATCAGGCTTACGGGTCATCAACTTGAAAGTCAGAAATATGAAGGGATTACTCCTTCCCCCTTAAATCTGGTACTGCAGTCACTCCCATGTTAGAGTAATCAACCGTTTAGGATAAAAATGGAAGCATTAGGAGGACTGGACACAGGGAGGAGGTGGTGCTACACTGAGAGAATTGCAAGGGATCAGTTGCAACAAAACGTGTACACATCATCTGCTCTGTGAATGTTCACTTAAGGCACAATAAAAATTAAAACAACAACCAGAACAACTTGATTCTGACTCATGAAACAGAGCAAGTACAAATGCCATGCTGAATTTGCTAGCCTGTCATTTTTATGGGAGTAGATCACCCGACCTTTTCTCCCACAGAGCATGTGATGTGTCCAAATCTCCAACCTTTAGGTTGGGTGCTTCGACAGTGTGACACGGGGGCTCCTGGACTTAAAACCTGAAGGAATCTAAACAGAAAACCAGCTTTCTGTGACCTCACTATAAAAGTCTGTTATGTCATGGGCACCCCAATACAAATTACACTGGCCTTTGGCAAGTATATTCATATAGGCAGAGTTGGAGGCTATTTGCAAAATTATTCAACTTGTCTTGTAGTCCGATAGCAATGTCTTTCTTACATCTTGGGAGGTCAAAATGTACTTTCTAAAAATGTGATCAGTGATAAGATATCTTAGTTGGCCATTTTAGATAGATTACAATTAAAAGTTACGACACCGCTCGATAAAATCTGATGACTGCTACTCTGTGAGACATTAGGAAGTCCCTATCTTACAGTGTCTGCTAACCCTCCGGGAAAGAAGCCTTCACAGAGAGGGGAGGGAAGCTCCCCTGAGCAGGGGTCCTACAGAGGAAGATGCCTGAGGTTAGGTTATGCAACAACACACAGGTACAGAATCATTTGGGAGTTGAAAGGTCAAACATCCCATTTCAATTTTCTTAAGTTGGTGGTGAGTTTTACTATCGCACCCTTTGGGCTTCCCTAAGGTAAGCTCTAAATCCTCTCAGTATGCACACAAACGAAGTCAACTATTTCGAAAGAATTGAGTTATTTTGGGGAGGGAAAGGCTTTGCTCTGCTCTCATCTTTGGGAAGCTATTCAGCGCTGGAGAAACCACTTAGAAGCAAAGATGCAATTCTGGCTGAGGCAGAGCACCATCTCCCAACACAGCGGCTCTCCAAGTGGGTCCCAGCGTCAGCAAGCAGCACAGGCATCACCTACAGACTGGTTAGAGAGGCAAGTTCTCGGGCTCTGTTCTATTCCAGACCTGCGGAGCCAGAAACTGCCGAGTGAGGTCTCGCAAGTCATGCCTCGGCGAGACCTCTGGCTAATTCTGGTGTTCATGAGGAATGTTTGGGGGAAAATGCCTGAATGAGTCCAGCCACTCTTCATTGTGAGTTTGAACCTTAAAATCCACTTACATCAGACTATTAAATTATTTCCATCAACTGAAGTTCTTGGGTAATTGGCATGCATCTTTCTTTGAAAATAATTTCCCAACAGTAATGAGCAAGAGTGATTTGATTAAAACTGCCAATTTAGATGTTTGAAATTCTGTTTATACAAGACCACAACGGTAAATAAATTTTGAGTTTATGCTTTATAGAAACCACCAGGTAATGTTCACAATAAAAGTTATCTTATAGCTAAATCAGGATTACTTCCCTAATTTCTAAAACTCATATAAGCAGAATTTAATGAGAAAAAATTTAAAAGAAGTCATTTCCAAGGTACTTCCTAGGTTTGTCTTGTATGCACTTGGCTGTATACAGATATCATTTAAGATATTTCTAGGCCCTCAATCACTAAACAAGAGTTTTGACAAACAATGAAATTGCCATTACTGGAGCAGGAAGGCACTCCAATTAATATTAAGATTTTTCTGGTTAAATCTAGGTTAACTCAGAAATTCGATTTAAAAAACAAAACAGCAACTTTATTCCCCAAGGACTTTAGTTAATACAATGTTAGGATTCTCTTCAATAAATCAGAGCAACAAGGTCCTGTTCACTCAAGCAGAATTATGTGTCCTGGGTAATGCCTGGGTTTCGCTCACCCCGGCTGTTAAAATAACCAGGAATATGTCAAACCTAAAGCTGGGAGTAGAAGCTATTACCGTAATGGAGTATGTCCTTATCTGATAACTGTGCTATAGATGGTCATTTGGAATACAAACACATAAGTTTATTAAGCATCAAATCATGTTTTCCCTGTGTTTCATTAACTTTGTGTACATAGTCAGCTCTGTGAGGCCTGGAATTCTTGCCCTATCAAAGTGTTCCCCTTATTTTACTATTCTGTAACAGGTTACAAATGTCTGTAGTTACAAAGAGCACCAATGCCTACTGGATGCTGTTGGCTTTAAGGCTCTCTGGAGATGGAGTCTACTTAGGTTTCAGCTGACAATCAAAGATGATAATGATTTTTACGTATCCATCCACCCAGTCATTGCTCTCCGCTCACCCATCCAGTGTCTGAAGAGGTCCTGTCTACCAGGCATGTGGCTAGATGTCCACACTCTGATAATAGGAAACAGACATTGGATTCCTGGTTACGTGAAGGCAAGTAAAAAAGGAAGGGTACAAAATGATAAAATCCTTCATTAAACAAAAATGTTGAAATGTGAAGCTATTGTTTCCAACATCCCCTCCATCTAAGCATAAACACATCTGAAGGCAGTGTTTCCATAGCTAATCCTTCCACGAAGCAACTGCACTCTGATTGACACCATGTCAAAACAGCAGTCTAGGCGCCCCAGAGGGTCTCAAATTGTGTTCTTTTTCAATGTTCTTTGAGTTTTAAGAACAAAAAGAAGTCTAAAAGGGCAAGATCTGGGTTGTAGGTTGATAGGATAAGATAGGATAAGATCTCCCAAGGAATTTCTTAGCACAGCTCTTTCTACCCTTGAAGAATAGTCAGATGGGGGCCGGGGGCGAGGGGGAGAGGAAATCCTTGGCATAAGTTTTCTAGCTGTTTTCTCATCAATATAGATTTCCTTAAAAAACAAAAACAAACATCTCCCTAGTATGCCCCATCATCATTCCATGTCCTTTGAGAAAGTCCATCAAGAATACTCTTTTGGAATTCTCAAATCCTGTTGCCATACTCTCTTTGCTGACCTCTCTGTCTTGAGTTTAATTCTTCCAATAGATTCCCATTGCTTTCCCTGAATTAGACTCTTTTTTAAGATAGTCTATTAAGACCAACACATGTATTACTGAGAGAACTTGTCACGAGGTTTGATTGCTAAACGTTCCCGAAAGGTAGACTTGGTGAGCTATTAAAAAAAATCTGTCACCCAAAACTCTATGGATCATAGTTCTATTCTGAATTACCTGAGATCCTCATACTTACGATCAACTCCACAGCACCTCTTATTCTTTTTTATTGTTATTCTTTTAAACCAAGGATAGATAATCTTTCAGGGCCAGAAGACCAGAAGGTATATTCTTGACTTGGCAAGGCACATCTGTTCTTTTCTCCTGCAAACACTCAACACCTTTAAGTTCATGGCAACTCAAAAACCCTCTCTCTATCCTCCAAGTTATCATCTGACTTCTAGCTTATGCCTTATCACTGGCAATGGCCCCAAGCACACAGAGCCTTCCTCTCTAAGATGCCAACAGCTGTCATTCTGCCCTTGTACTTTCTCATCCAAGTGGATGAACATTCATCATGTCTGCTCGTTTCCTGGGCTTATTTCTCAAAGGCAATGACTTCTTGCCTA
>PVJH01021746.1:0-38058 GCA_004026705.1 Nesogale talazaci
AAGAACTCCCTTAGTATTTCTTGCACAGTTGGTGTGGTTTTTATAAACTTCTACAATTTTGTTACCTGGAAAAGCTGGATAATGACTGGCATTTTTTTCTTTTGAGTTTTATATCTATCATATCATTGCCTTCTTAGTTACATGATTTCTGCTGAGAAAGCAGACCTTAGTTCTTTTTTTCATTACTATTATTATAGCTTCCATGAAGCTATAATATTTCATTGTATTTTATTGTATTTCATTGTAAATTAGAGGTTTATATTTCAAATCACTGCCTTTGTATTCCACAGTTTAAACTACTATTCAAAACCCCAATACTTTATCCTTCACAATCCCAAATTTCTGTTCTCTCTGTGAGCTATTAGCTTCCATGTTATATTTTACTCAAGTTGACACCTGCCAATAGTCTAACCCACAATCTTTTCAATCTTCAATTCCTTACTCCAACCCAACCCCAACCCCCCAACCCCCCCGCCCCGGGGTTGGAAATCCTCAAAATCTGTTTCCTTCTGTATGAGTCTTATCTTGTTCCCACCCTCCTCATCTTATCACAGAGGTTTTATATAATATTTGTTTGTTTGTGATTGGAAATTAGAAAAGTGTGCCACAGGGCTGTATCCTCTCACCAAACTTCCTCAATCCGTATGCTGAGCAAATCATCAGAGAAGCTGGATTCTATGACAAGAGTGTAGCATCTGGATTGGAGGAAGACTTATTAACACCTTGTCATACACAAATGATCCAACTTTGCTTGCTGAAAATGAGGACTTGGAAGCACCAGGATTGCAGCCCTCGGTATAGATCAGAACTCAATGTAAAGAAAACCAAAGTCCTCACAACTGTACCTATAGACAGCATCATGAAAAACGGAGACACACTTAAAGTTCAGGAGTTTGCCTTGCTTGGATCCACAATCCATACTCATGGAAGCAGCGGTCAAGAGCTCAAACAGTGCATTGCACTGCGTCAATCTGCTGCATGGGACCTCTCTAAAGTGTCGCCAAGCACAGATGCTGCTTTGAGAACTAAGGTGTGCTTGACCTAAGTCATGGTATTTTCAATCACCTCATTTACATATGAAAGGTAGACACTGACAAAGGAAAATCAGAGAAGAATCAAGGCTTTTGGATTAAAGTGCTGGCAAGGAATAGTGAAAGCATGGATTGGTAAAAGTACAGACAAATCTGTCTTAGAAGTACAGCCAGAATGCTCTCTAGAAACACGGATGGCAGAAAGTCGTCTCAGGACCTTTAGACATGGTGCCAGGAGACTGGCCCCTAGAAAAAGACGTCATGCTTGGTAGCGTGGGAGGGCAGTAAAAGAGAGGAAGACACTCTGCACTGATGAAATCCAATCTAAGCGCAACGTGCGGACGGCACAGGACGGAGCAGTGTTTCATTCTGTTGCTCACAGGGTCATTATGACTTGAAACTGACTCCACGGCACTGATGGGCATTGAAGTTTAGATTTTCTTGCGATTTTGAACATGGCTATGTAGATGTCTGTGTACGTTATGACTCTCACTTTTGGACACACACCAAGCAGAGGGGTTGCTGGGTTAGGTGGGATTTCCACTTCGAGTTGTTTCAGGTAGTGCCACACCACCTTCCACAGGAGCTGTGTTTACTTACAGTCTCAGCCATGGTTCATGGGTCCATCAAGGAGGAGTTAGTTTCAGTGATACGCCTGTGTAGAAAAGGATTCTGTTTTCCCAGAGCTGCTCTTAGGGTTCTTTCCTTGTCTCTGTGTTTGCAAAGCTTGAATGTGATACGTTGTGGTTTTCCTTTATGTGTATCTTAGCTCATCTTCTCCTCTTTCTTGATTTCAGGAAGTTTCTTTCCAGTGACTATTTTTCCTCTGTGCTTTTTGTTTTTTTCTTCCAGTTCTGGAATTCTGATCTCAAATACGTTATTCCTTTAATGGCATCACATATTTTTTTTAGGGTTTCTTTGGATTTATTTCTTAAAAATTACTGTTCTTCTAACAGATTAATACTGAAAGAATTGTTTGCAATTTTGACCTTTCATTGGTTGAACTGAACTTTTTCTCTTTGAAAGCATTATTTATTTATTCTTTATTTTTAAAACTATATAATAGAAATCTTCTGGAATTCCACTTGCTATTCTTGTGTTGTTGAAATTTACATTTTTCAGTTGTTCTTAGAATGTTTTCTTCAGTCCTTCTGAAACTGCTGCTTTTTCTTAGTGTTTTATGTAGTCTCTAAGTTTCTTGATTTTTCTCTCACTCTGTCAGAGGAGTCCAATTACTTCTCTTTTTAGTTCTGTATTAGGCAATTTCAGTGTCACAATTCTTTCCCTTTGTCCTTATTCCAAAGGGAATATCTTGATCTTTTTCCTATTTGAGATTCTCCTTTACAATCAGTAATAACAGCTCTGAGGTATACATGATTTTAAAATAGATTTTAGTGTTGGTTTAATGTAAATGATTCATTTCACATGTTACGTTATCTGATCATGGTAGCGCAGCCTGTCACAACTGATATTCACATTTGTGTTTTGATTTGTATATGCAATTTTTCTAAAAATTTAGAGCTTTGTTTTAAAAAGCAGAGTTAAGATATTATTGACAATTCTGGGGGGGGCGAAGGTTTGGACATACCTTCAATTAAGTGACTACTTACTGAAAGCCCACTAGGTAAAACCAATATTTACAAATAATTCTGAATTATGCAGCTTCATCCTTCCCCATATTAAAGTATAAATGATTTTTTGAAATGTTGAATATACCTAACCAGAACTTTTCTAACATCCTTAAAATTATGCAAACATAACAAAATATCCTTATTGGGCTGAGCCCTGGTGGTGTAGTGGTTGTGCACGGGACTGCGGCCCACTGGGATGGAGGTTCAATTCCAGCAGTGGGGCTGGGCCTCCTACTCCCACCACCAGAGAGCAGTGATGCCCCCCCAAAAAAAAAACCCAAAATACCCTTATTTCTTTCTCATTGCTTTCAATCAGGTTGAGCTTTTAAAAAAGATATATTCATCAATCAGTTCATAAAAATCAAAGAAAGAACCTTACCATGCCTGAGAGCCAAAACCATACCATGCTAACTGGAACATTTGGAAGCCCAAGCCAAGGAGGACAGTATTCTTATTCCCTAATGATCTCATCAAGATGCCAAGAAAAAATGTCTGCAAAGTTAAAGAAGAGAATCTTGAAAAGCCATGTAAAGACAGAATCTGAATGTAAGTTCTGTGAGTGAGTTCCACTCAGCAATCATCAAGACTTTTAAAGGCTTATTCTACGGTCCTCAGTCTTGTAGGCTAGCCAGTACTGATTCAATTGTATAGCAATGGAGCTTTAAAATCACCTCAGAGCCTTCTGTCTAGTTAGTGCTTTTCTGGTCCTTCCCAAAAGTGTACTGGACTAATACTACTCATTCAACTACCATTAAATGGAACGACTCTGTGCTAACAGACTGATTTAAGACAACAACATAAAAATTCTGACAATTTGAAAGTGTAAAATAACTTGTTTTGCTAACTATAACTCAACAAAAATTGTAAAATAAAGTCTTTGCCTAAATGCATTCCCATAAGTCTTATCAATTTCTGTATTTGGAGAAAGCACTTTGCAAACTTCTCATCCTTACTTAGAGAGTTAACATAGCAAAGTGCTGTTCGGTCAACCATACTTGAAAAACAGCAGGGGCTACTGCATGGAAACAGTATATGTCTACAGTAAATACATTTAAGCACAAAAATGAATTAGTTAGAAGCCCTCTGTTTTGTTTTTCAGATTTCTAATACATGAGGAAAATTCCTTCATTCCTGGAAACTGCAAAGGTTGAGCAAGATATGCGTTTCCATTCTCTGATTCTACTACTACTTCTTTTCTTTTTTTTCCCCACTTATTTTCTAATATTAAAAAATTACTGAAATTCAAGTTGCCCAGTTAAGCTAATTTTGTCATATACAAGTTTATAATTATTTACAATTCTATTGGTATAAAAGCAAACAGAATTATTAGCATAACAAAAGTGAAAAGTACTCGAAAAACTTTTAAAATAATGTATTACATATATCTGAAGTATTAACTTACAAACTATATTGGAAATTATGTGCTCCTGTGAACAAAGGTATGCTTTTGAGGACTGTATCAAGGTGACCTTGCACTAAACTCAGTTGTATAAGATGAAGGTGAAGAGTGCATGGGTCTTCCCTGTGTAATTCTTTGTGAGTTCTTCTGCATATGGTAATTTCAGGATAAAAAGTTAAGAAAAAAGCAAAATCACTGCTATGTGTAAGATAACACTTACCTGAGCCACAATAGACAGAATTCCTACCATAGCTATGAAGGCTGCAATTTTAATTGAACCAAAGCCTATGACCTGTGAAATAAGAAGAACACCTTAGTAATAAAATAGTGTAAGATGAAGTGTTTTATAAACACTATAAAAATAAGAACTGTTGGGCTGAGCCCCGGTGGCGTAGTGGTTGTGCGCGGGACTGCGGCCCACTGGGACGGAGGTTCAATTCCAGCAGTGGGGCTGGGCCTCCTACTCCCACCGCCGGAGAGCCATGATGCCCCCCCAAAAAATTAAATAAATAAAAAAATAAGAACTGTTGGCTGAGCCCCGGTGGCGTAGTGGTTGTGCGCGGGACTGCGGCCCACTGGGACGGAGGTTCAATTCCAGCAGTGGGGCTGGGCCTCCTACTACCACCACCGGAGAGCAGTGATTGCGTGCCCCCCCCTCCAAAAAAAAATAAGAATTATTATAGTCTATTAAAGTCGGAAGAAAAAAAACAGTTGTGAGAAGCTTATAAAACCTTGATAGAAGCAGATTAAGGCAGGTCTGCAAAGTGGAACCTTATTAACCAGAAATTTATATGTAAATTTGACACAGTAAAATCTGAGACATGGGCTGAGCCCCAGTGGCCTGGTGGTTGTGTGCAGGACTGCAGCTCACAGGGTTGACGGTTCAAATCCAGCGGCAGCTCTCCAGGAGCAAGGCTGGGCTTCCTACCCCCACCAGGGCAGTGATGCCACCAAAAAAAAAAAAAACCCCTGAGACATCCATACCATGTCTAAGGCAGAAATCTGCGAGAAGTTAAGCTAAAAATAGTTTGCACTAAAAGGAGAGCGAATTGAGATAAAACTGCACACTAAGCAAAAGGTGGAAAACTCAAGAAACCCAGAACAGCAAGGTGGCTATGTCAAGTTGCAACTCTCACTTATTAAGAAAGTGTTGTCGGCCAACACAAATTAAATTAGGAAACATATTCTCAGAAGACATTTTTGATTCAAAGTCTCCATTCCCCCACCCACCAACAGGCATAAATAATAGACATCAAGCATTAGGGAGAACATAAAAAAAAATGACGTCACTTCTTATGCTACACATAACTAACGCTTTCTCTTCAGCGGAGCCAATGGTTTTCCATTTGTGCTCCACACATGAAACTGTGGAGAAGCGAGCAGGGCGAAGGGAAGTTAGGATGGCATTGGGACAATGAGATACCAGAACCCACTCCATACCAATTAAATCACATTGGGCATATAGGGCTATGGCCAGGCAAAAATTATGCTGTATTTTCTTCTTTCTTTTTTCTCAAAATTAAGTTTTTAAAAACATCCTTGATAATTCTAATGAATATCTGGTGGTGAAGATTTTGTCATTTTATTTTTTTGGAGTTTCATTCATCTTTTTTTTGTGTGTGTGTGTGGCATCACTGCCCTGGTGGGAGTAGGAAGCCCAGCCTTGCTCCTGGAGAGCTGCCACTGGATTTGAACTGTCAACCCTGTGGGCTGCAGCCCCGCATACAACCACCAGGCCACCAGGGCGCAGCCTCATTCATCTTTTAAAGTAAGTGTCTTGAGTTAAGTCACTCAATGAACTAGAAAGAGCGATAACTCTTTTCCAGTCCGGTGCTATTAAAATTAATAATACTATATTATGCTCTAATCAAACATAATTTTCTAAAAATTAAGAGTTCGAAAATTTGGTTGCTTTATTAAGAATTGGTTATTTCTGTAAATCTGTACATATATTAAAGTTGCATTCAATATAACCTAAACACCATACACATTCATGCATTGCAGTATCTACTGAGACCTACAATATACCAGACACGAAACAAAGTACCATATATACTTGTGTATAAGCTGAGTTTTCAGCACATTTTTATGCAGTTTTTGTGGTAATATTATGTGCCTTGGCAGATAATCAGGTCAGCTTGTACTTGAGTATATACAGTAGTTTGCACGTGCTAATTGAAATTTTCACAAAAATTCTGGTTATGGGTATAGAATTGGGGAATCATTACCACAACCTATTTTAGAATCCTTCATTAACCAGAATAAAACAGTAATCATTAACAGTTCCATTTCCTCAGCCCCTAGCAACCATAACCTGCTTTCTGCCCTTATAAGTTAATCTAGTTTGGGCATTTCATATAAATGCAATAATAATATGTCGTCTTTTGTGACTAGTTTCTTTTCCTGGGCATCTTTCCAAAGGCCATCCATGTTTCAACAAGTTTCGGGCTTCATTTCTTTTTACTACTAAGAAGCATTCATTATATGGTGACACCTGATTTTGCTTATCTAGTGACCAGTTGATAAATGTCTGTGTTGTTTCTGTTTGGGGCTATTATAAATAATGCTGCCCTGAATATTTGTTCACATGTGTTTTGTATAAACATGTGTCTTGATTTCTCTTGGGTATATCTAGGAGCAGAATTGCTTGGCCAAACCGTCTCTGGTGAATGCTTTGAGGAATTGCCAGGCTGTTTCCAAAACCATCTTCCCAGTTACATATTCCCATTAGTAATATATGAGGATTCGTTTTTCCAACTTAAATATTATGAGTTTAATCAAATATATATGTCAGCACGTGTATTTATAACTATAAGTAAATTCACATTTTTTTCTTATATTATTTTTCCAACAATGTCTTTGGATACACCCACCTGCCTGAGATAGAGAAAAAAACTTGAATACTGTCCAGCTTCAGGAAGGTATGAAAGAAACACAGTGATGCAAATTAGTAAAACGGTGGAATCTTTTCCAACTTTCTTCAGTGACTGACAAAAAGAAAGAGAAATACTTTTTAAAAGCACATATACAGTAATGTTGCTGTCATGCAGAAATACTGACTTCATTGTTCAGATCTAAAAAAAAAAATCAGACAACAAAAACTGACCTACATTTAAAAAGGAAATGAACCTAAACTTTAAACCCTTGCCATTTGTCTCTATGGAAATTGTACATCCTAATTTCCTATCATTACAGATACAATGTCAAATACTTGTCTGTCAGTTTGTTCTATTGTGTGGGTTGCGTGTTGCTGTAATGCTTGAAGCTATAACACTGGTATTTCAAATGCTGGCTGGATCATCCAAAGTACACAGGCTTCAGTAGAGCGTCTAGACTAAAAACAGATTACAAAGAAGAAATTGGCTACCACCTTTGGAAAAAGCAGCTACTGAAAATTTCATGTGTTAGCATTGCAACACTGTCCGAAAATGAATGGGGGCAGAACTTTACCAGATCTAGTGCTAGAAGATGGGCCTCTCTGGTCAGAAGGCCCATCCTTGAAATGTGACTGAGGACCAGCTGTCTTCTCAAAGTAGAATAGAGTAAAGCCTTCGGGATCTGTATCTGATGATGGGGCACAGTTCAAAATGAGAAGAAACAGCTGCAAAAATCTACTAATAATCAGAACTTAGAATGCATGAAGTGTCAATCTAGGAAAATTTTAAATGACCAAAATTAAAAAGGAATGCATAATAATGGACATACTTGGCATTAGTGAAAATCATAGGGTTTACTATGCCAGGAATAATACAATCAAGAGGAAGGGTGTTGTATTCATTGTCAAAATGGATACAGCAATATCTTGAAGTACAATGCTATCTGTATTCATGGAAATCCAATCAACAAACTATTAATCAAATTTATGCATCAATTATCAAAGCTAGTGATCAAGAAGTCAAAGAATTCGATCAACATTCAATCTGAAATTGATCAATGCAATTAAGATGCATTGATAATGATTGGTGATTGAAATGCAAAAGATGGAAACAAGGAGAAAGGGACAGTGGTTGGAAAATATAGTTTTGTAGACAGAAATGAAGTTAGATAGTACATGATAGATTTTTGCAAGACCAACAACTTATTCATAGCATGTATCTTTTTCAACAAAATAAAAGGCGTCTATGCACATGCACTTCTCCAAATGGAATCCACAGTAATGAAATTAACTATATGTGTGGAAAGAGGTGATGGAGAAACTCCAATCGGGCCAGGACTAACTGTGGAACAGACCATGAATTGCTCATATAAAAGTTCAAGCTGAAGAAAATGAAAACAAGTCCACAGGAACTAAAATACATTCTTGAGTATATTCCACCTGAATTTTGTCAACATATCAAGAACAAGTTTGACATACTGAAAATGAATGTCAAAAAACCTGGTGAGCTGTGGGATAACATCAAGGATGTCATACAGAGGGCATGGGAGCCTGGAGGAACTCATTCTGATGAGGAATGATGTCAAAGGCATTGAAAACCCTGCTTTCGTTCCCCTCCAGCCCGACACCCGCGCCAACTATCTGCGTCCCTTGCTCAAGTCGATGCCCCTGCCTTGCCCTTCCACACGCAGAAAGAGGATTCACAGCTGCCACCAGCTCCCAAGCCCCAGAAGCTTTGGGAACCATCAGTCACAACCTCCCCCATCTCTTCTAGCAGCTCACCTCCCCTCTGGAGAGCAATCGGAACTCCTTTCGCTAGCTGAGTTTGAGGAGGGACCCTGTGGATGGGGAACTCCCACCCGGAAGGTCGCCAACGCTGCAACACGCTGCAGGGATACCTGCTCCACTACTGCCTTCTGGGTCTCACACAAGGTATATGGATATTATCCTGTCACAGACAGCATTTGACTTCAAGATCTTCAACTGTTCTTGTTGATGCTGAGTATGGTCCAGGCCTCTTAGATCTGTCATTCTCGGGATAGTGTGCTATATGACTGTCTTACAAAAAATGACAAAATAACAATGTATTCCAGGATATTGATATTTATGTGTCCCCTTTCATTTGTCGCAACTTCCAATTACCTTACTGTGAGGAAAGAGCTCTTCCTTAATCATATTTTGAGTACCTTCCCACCTAAAGACCTCCATTCTAGAATGATAGCTGATAATTTTCTACTACTATTCAAAAAGTTTTCAATGACTCTTCTTTCAGAAGTGGATAATCTATTCTTCCCTACTAAGATGTTCTGGTCTGGAAGGTCCAGTGAAAAGCTTCATCATGGGTGACTGTGGTGTACTCAATGAATACAACCTTTGTAGCCAAAATCCCTTTGGTGACGTATTATAAATTCTAACCTCTATGCTTATGTTTTCATACCATTTTGGAGGGAGTTCTGTGTTATGGTAATGGACAAGATTAAGATGGGATATATTCTGAGTCTCCATCTTACTAGATGATGTGAACCAAGTCACCACTGATTTCTTGAGTCACCACATGATTTGCTGAAAGACAAAAACAACAGCTCCACTAGACTCATCATGGAAGCAGATCTCAGGATCCTCATGCAGGAAGAAAAATAACAGGACCCTCATACAAGAAGAGTCACCCTAGGAGCACACTGAATTCTTGATCTGAAGTAGCAGAAGAGACTGTGTCAAAGGAGTCCCTGGGACAGAGCAAATGAGCCAGGTCAAAATCCGCAGCCAAGGCAAGGCTATCATGAGAGAAAACAGAGAAGCTGTGGGGACACCATGAGACTGTGGAGCAAAGCAGCATGGAGGTTGGGGCCAACAACCACCACAAGCTGAAAGTATCAGAGAGTATCAGAGAGAGGCTTGTCTGCTGGCTGAGGAGTGGTATTGATATAGAGAAAGGATTGTATGCTCACTGATGACTGATTCTGACTTGTGGTAACCTGAAAACTTCCCTAATAAACCCTGTTAAAAGTTAAAAAAAGAAATGTCATATAAAATTAAGTAATAGATTATAAAGAAACGAAAAAAGATCAAAGTGGATGTCATACAAGAGAAATGTGCTCTGAATCAGAACAGCTAAGGCACGTGAAGAAATGATGAGGCAAAAAAAAGATGGACTGGAAACTTCAAAGGGCAGGTTGAGAAGACAGAGTAAAATATTATAAAGAAACGTACAGGGGCTGAGCCCCGGTGGCGTATGTGGTCGAGTGCGGGACTGCGGCCCGCGGGCTTGGTGGCTCAAATCCAGCGGCGGCTCTCAGGAGCAGCGCTGGGTAGCTCCCACAACCACCAGAGGCAGTGATGCCCCCGCCCAAAAAAAACAAAGCAAACAAACAAAAAAAGAAATGTACAAAGACTTAGAAAAGCAAAGAGTTGAAAAACTGAAGAAAAAAAAAGAAAGAATTCAAGCCCCAAGCTGTACTACCGAAAGATTGAGTGGACGAAATACTGAATGATGCAGTAAGCATTAAAAGAATGCAATGAGTTATGATACCAAAATAACTAGTCAATACTCAATCATTTCAGGAGGCAGCAGATGAGCAAGAACCAGTGGTACTGAAGAAACAAGTCTAACCTGCACTGAAAACAATTTAACAAGAAGGCTTCGGAAACCGATGGAACACCAGTTGGAATGTTCGCGCAAGGTAACATTGGGAGCATTCATTTGTGAGTGCCAGGAAATTTGGACGACAGCAACTTGGCCAAAGAAAGGTGAACCAACAGGATGCTCCGATTATAAAACAATACTACTGCTACCAGATGCAAGCAAAATTTTGCTGAAGATCAACCAACAACTGGTGTAGCAGCACATCAGCAGGTTCAGACCAGATTCAAAAGAGCACACGGAACAAACGATATGACTGCTGATGTCAGATGGATCTTGGCTGAAAGCACAGAATACCAGAAAGATGTTTACTTGTGTTTTATTGACAACTTAAAGGCTTCGACTGTGTGGATTTTAACAAACTGTAGATAATCTTGAGAAGAATGGGAATTCCAAAACACTTCATTGTGCTCTTGGGGAACCTGCACATGGATTTAAAGGCAATTATACAACCTGAACAAGGGAAAACTGCATGGTTCAACATCAGGAAAGTTGTGGGACAGGGGTGTATTCTCTCATCATACTTATTCAGTCCATGTCCATGATCAGAGGAACTGGATTATACGAAGAAGAATGTGACCTCAGGACTGGAGGAAGGCTTATTAACAACTTGGGGAATACAGATAGGACAACTTATCTGCTGAAAGGGAGGAGGAACTGAAGCACTTGCTGCTGCAGATTAAGACTGTAGCCCTCAGTATGGATTACCACTCAGTGTAAGGAAGACCTGCAGCTGTTTGGTTCACGGCCAGCTGGTGGACAATGTGCAGTTCTGATACTCTGCATGAGTTCTGCCCTTTATTTTTCTTAGTGTCCACTTAGCATTTTTTTCTTCAGAGATTCAGTTATGGGCTTTTCCTTCATATTTATTTTCTTCTGTGCTTGCTTTCAGAGTTTTCTAATGTGTCTATCAAGTCAGCCATCTTGCTGGATGTCCATTTTATTCTTTTAAAAAACAAATATGCTCCAGCTAAGGATTCTGTTGTACCAAGAGTCAGTTTGGGGCCAGTAAAACAACTTTTTGAATGTTATAACCCTGTCAAAAATTCTGATTTCTTTCCACAGACTAGTTGACAATATAAAGACTGGAGAGTTCTGTGGTGTGTTTTAGGTTTTCATAAACTGCATCTTTATATTATTAATTACTAAAGTACTAATATCTATTGACATCATAATACATTCTGTATTCCAGACTAGGTAGTTATACAAATTAACTGAAATCTTCATAAAAGTCCTGAGAAGAAAGCCACAGCATTTCTATTTTATAGAAGAGCTTCAGTGTTTAATGTAATCACTACATGACAAGAAAGAGGGCTTGTCTGCTTGGATTTCAAGACACTCCTAGGCTTCCCTGTGCAAATGTCTCTTTGGCCGTCTGACATGGTGCCATCAACAAAGCAGGAAGGGATCCCCAGCTATGCCCTGAGAGATTTTACATAAAAATTTTTTCTAATGATATGAGTTAGTTCCCTTATTACTTAGGGACTAAACAGTAAATGTAAAATATCTGCTTTATTCCTATACATAGTAAAGAATAATTTAAAAGCAGTGAAAGTTGGGGGTGGTCTTAATACTAAGTACTTTTCCTAATTGTATGTGTGACATTCATGTTCCCCCATACAAGGATAATTATAGAAAATAATCCATTTAATCTTCAAAATAACAAGTTCAAAGCATCTGATCAAAGTAGATATATACACTAAACATTTAGTTATTAAGTACTTTAATGTAACCGAAAGAATGACTTTTTGAATTAAAAATAATGAAAACAATTGCTTTAAATATTTACAATTACTTTGTCAACAATAGATGAAAACCGCTGTACAAAAAGAAACTTTCTCCTTAACTCATCAACAAAAACGGCTGATCCTTTTTCTCCCTCAAGTTCACATTTTCAACAAGAAGTACCAACTCGATATAATTTCTTGGTGCCCAGATGTCCTCAATTACCTTCTCTGTCTCTTTCTACTAGAATAAGAAACAGATCCTTGAGACTGCAGAGGTGTGCTTTCATATGCAGGGCTTCGAAAATTTATAAGGAAGTGTGCTTTTACTTACCGCAAAAGGGTCCGCTTGCTTCCATGAAATCTGAGTTCCCCAGGAAGCGGGTCTTATTTTTTCTGGCAGAGATTCTGGGACAGCCAGTAAGATGAAGCAAATGTCCAAAAGAGCCACCACGGTGGCCACCAGCACAACCAGGCTGTCTCCATAGTTGGCAGAGAGATAGGCTCCGATGGCTGGGCTGCTGACCAGACTGGCTGCAAAGGTGGCTGAGACCTGCAGGCAAGGAAAGCACATGCTTACCCAGGGTGCCACAAGGGTTGGCTCCTGGGTATCCTTCCAGACAAACATCATCCGTTACACCTATTTTTCAAATGGCAAAAAATCTAAGTGATTTTGGTTACATTTTTGTTTGCAAGCTATTACCTTGTAGCCTGGGAAGCTACCATGGTATAAACTAGTGATCTTATTGGAAAGGGAAAATGTGAAAATCTTCTCCATAAATACAGATTCTATGGTCTTCTTAAATTGAAGAAATGGGGAATGGTTATAGAGTAGAGGGATGTGAAAAAAATCAAGTGGGTTGATGCTGAAAATACCAAAATCTCAGGGGCTATGTCTAATATTAAGTTCATCTAAAACATTGTACTGTTTCACCATTATACTAGCTGGCACCTAGCACTGAGAGGCAGTGGTGGGACCTAGTCAGAAAAAGAGGTTAAAAAAAGTCCTCCAACAAACACAACAAAAGTATTTGTGGAAGAAGAGATGGAACCTTTTTAACTGAAGTAGTCCCTGGGCTGTAGGCCTGTCAACCGCCACCCCCATCTAACTATCAGAGCTCACAGTGCAGTCACTAGGTCTTGGAACCTTTTTAACTGAAGTAGTCCCTGGGCTGTAGGCCTGTCAACCGCCACCCCCATCTAACTATCAGAGCTCACAGTGCAGTCACTAGGTCTGCAGCCTTAAGCAATGAGTCCTTAAGACTATATTCTTATAAGCAAGTAGAATGCCCACTTTAGAATATAATTTGAAACAATTCAAAAGCAAAAATGAGCAATATCCAGCACACAAGCAGATTGAGCACCAAAAGGATATCTTTAAGTTGGTTATTTAAACTTCCACGACACTTGAAGAGAAATTACTCAATTCATTAAAATTATTATTACTGGTAAATCAATGACATCATTCACCCACCACAAAAAACTACTAAAATACAATGTATTTGATGAATTATTGCTGCTAGTTGCCTTCATGTAGATTTCAATTTATAGCTGCCCCATTTGTGCAGAAGCTGTGACCTTTCAGAAGCAGATACTCACACCTCTCTTCAAGGAATGCTGTTAAATACTATATTAATATTACAAATTACTATATTAAAATACCATAAAATAACTGAATGGAAGCATTTCTGGGGGAAGAAAGTGTCCAATGTATAGAATAAAATGTCTTCATTGTGTATTTTATACCTAGTATGAGTTGCATAAATAAGAAAAATCAGTTGCTTTTAAAAGCTTTCCTAGAAGATCAAGGCAAGTCTGTAACTGTTAGGACATGAAATCACTTGATGCAAGGCCCCAGAGTGCTAGACTTCACTGCTGCAGTGTTCTCAGGCGCTCTGGGAGCACCGCTTCAAGGTTCCTGGGTGCTTTGGGAACACTGCTGCAGCGTCCTTATGTGTCCTAAGACAGCACTGCAGCGGGGGTCCCAAGTGTGGGATTCACTCAAAATCTGAATCACATAGTTCTAGAATAGCACGAAACACTTCACATCTGCAACAATGGCTCGATCATTGCTCAATTTTTTTTTCATAAGGGCTTTCTATTATCTAATTGCAGCATTCTCAGATATAAATTGAAAAGGTACCGTACTACTCAATTTATAAAAGATGGCAACCGAAAATCTAATAACTATCTTTACGTTACATAAGTGAGCAAAATTTAAAAGGCATGTCTCAATCTTGAGCAATTTTTCCTGCTGTCATAACTGCTATCTTACACGAGGAACAGAACTACAGAGAGAGCAACTTAGTCACAGTAACTTCTAGTTCCAGAGCTGTCTCTGAATCTCTGAAATCGCATTACTACTATTCCCTGCTCTACATAGTAGTTTCTGCGAATGTTCTTCTAACTAGAACCAAGAAACAAAAATCTTACAAAATTGATGGAGGTAAATACCTAAACTAACATTTCAAAATGTAGAGATACGCGCACATGTGTTTGATCAATGGTACTGTTCTACCCTTGATTCGGCTTCCAATTCCTAAGCATCAAACTTGAATATTTTGTGTTTTGATGCCTGGCTATCAGGAGTCCTGGTAACATTGTGGGTTAGGCACTGAGCTGCTAACCCCAAGGTCAATGGTTGAAACCCAGCAGCTACTCTGTGGAGGAACAGATGGCTGTCTGCTCCCTTAAAGATGTACTCTCAAAAACCTGTCAAGTGTTACTGTGACTCGAAATCCACTCAATGGCAGTAGGTTTGTTCCTTTGTTTTCTACCAGCCTGCGCCTTTTCTTCTTCTCTCCTCCTCACCAGCACTCTGATGAGTCCACTGTTCTAGGACTTTGTATGAAAGATAACCAAGGAAGGAGGGAGAAAGGGAGAGCAGGTAGAAGGAAAGGGAAGCTGAAAGCAAGTTCCAAACTACTGATTATCTAAATTAAACAAAGTAAATACTGCCGTTGTGTTTTAAAAGGCACAACAGCAGTTTATTTACATGACCATCATTCTTTCACAGTCATCCATTTTTCTCAGTCAAGACTAAGTGGCTGTACTGTACTCCAAGCAAAGGAACTGAAAAGAAACAACACAGGGAAGGCAGAAGTAATTTAGGTTTCTGGAACTCACCTCTCCCTCTAACATATTTGTCACAGTCCATCTAGATGATTCATCTTTTTTCATTTTGAAGATTGTAAATCACAGAGTTGAAAGAGTAGCCCAATGCATATTTACATGAAATGACAGGTTCATATACTGAAGAGCTAGTCACTTATGATCACCCACATGACCACATGCTCTCTCTCTTGCTTTGAAAGTAATGCAAAGGGGCATGATAACACTGTGACCTCAACTCACCATCTTCTACAAGGACTTTCTTCTCTTACACAGCTGTTATTATCCCTGAGAAAATTAGAAATGACTATCTCATAGCTATTTTAACTATTACTTTTATTTTTCAATATTTATCTGCAGTGCTTTTATCATAGTACTATGTCCTAAATTGACATCTAAGATACACAGCTAGCAGTATCAGTAATAATGAATTGACATAGGTGAGGTTCTAATTCCTTTTCCATTCAAATCAGGTGCACACAGACTTTCTGATCATAATGTGTTTTCTGTTTAGGATACATAAGTTATATCAGTTAAAAAGAGAAACAAACCTGTACATTTGAATTTTTTTTTTAATTTTTTAAAAATTTTACAACTAACAACTCAGATGTTCCCACCAATCTTCCAATCCTAAAATCAGGTAATAAAATACTAGAAATTTCTCTTTTGCAACATCAGATTAATTATTATTCATTAATTATCCTTGTTTTAATTTTAAGTACTTTGAGTTTCTTTTTATGCAAAAACAGTATCACTTATTTTAAATCTTATTTTCTGAAAAATGTCAATTGAAAACTAATGTCAATTTAAAAATATAAATTCTATTATCTTACCCATCCATAAGCAGTACTTCGTTCATGTTCCCGAGTGATATCAGCTACATAGGCGAATATCACAGAAAATGTGACTGAGAAGATTCCAGACACAGAAATCATTGCAAAATACCACCTATAAAAAAAATTATTCTCATTACTCAAGAGAAACTGTACATGATTTACTTATCTGTTGTAAACAGAACCAATGATACAATATAAAACATATTCATTTATATGCGTTTTGAGTGTATATACACGTAGCTTCAAAAACTAGGTGGAAAACAGAATTAAAAGATGATAGTATTTTTCACAAATATATCACTTGCATATATTTGAAAATATAGCTCAACTCAAACTGCCAAGTTAAGTCCTTCTCATAGCAATCCTTTAGGGCATATGAGAACGGCCCCTTTGGGTCACTGAAACTGTAACTCTTTGTGGGAGGAGAAAGCATCGTTCTTTTTCCCACCGAGTGGCTGATTTCAAACGGCTGATCTTGTAGTTAGCAGCCCAACGTGTAACCCACTACACCACCAGGCCTCCTTGAAAATAGAACAGGATGAATAAAATCAACTAAAAACAAGATGGGGAGGAAGAAGTAGAAACACACTGTGTTAGTCCGGGTAGACTAGAGAAACAAACTCATAAGCAGACATATGTATAGAAGGAAGAAGTTTATATACAAGAGGAACGGAACGTTGAGAAAGCATCCCAACCCAGTACAGTCCAAGCCCACAGTCTGCTATTAGCCCATGTGTCCTATACCAGTCTATAAAGTCTTCTTCAGATTCACAAGGCACATTTTTAGGACAAACAGAGGCCAGTAGGTAAGAAAGTCTTAGGATTCAGTGGCGTTGTAAGCATCTCAGCACTGGCAGGGGCCTCTCTGTGGCTTTTCCGGCTTCAGGTGTCTGGTTCCCAGAGTAAGCCCATGTGGCTTCTCCTCCCGGATGTCTCAAAGGGAGTCAGTCTTGTGTCTTGTATTGTGTCTTGTCTTGTGCCTTGTCAGTAGAGTGCCTCTAAAGGACTGAGCAGTGAGTCTCTCAAATCCAAGGGAGAAATACAGCCAGATTTCCCAGAATTCTCAGGAAAAAGCCATGCCCACACAGAGGTCTCATTGGCTATCTCCAGATTGACAGGCTCGACCACCCTACACTCCCAATCCTGAAATTGACACAAGACAACATTACTGCCACACACACTAATTACTGTTCATCAAAGGAAGTATAATGCATGTGGTTTAAAAAGGAGAGTAAGGACTAAACTCAAAGGTTTTAAAGGTGTTGGGGGGGGGAGGCGGGTAGGCTGCAAATTTCTTTGTGCATCTAGGAAAAATACATATAAAAAGACTGCATTCTCCTACTCCCACCACCGGAGAGCAGTGATGCCCCCCCTCACAAAAAAAAAGACTGCATTAAAATCAGAAAGTGTAAGAAAAATACATAGATGCTAAAAAAAAAAAAAAACCCTATGGAGAAAAATGATTTTCACTCATGAAAAAATGCCATGTGATAAGTAACCAATTCTGATTTTACAAAAGAAAAATAAAAGAGGAATGAGTATTTAGCCAAAAAGCAATCAACACTCAATGATGAAATATGACAACTGTCTTTAAATACACCCAAAAATGAACCCATCATCATCACTTTTATTTAACATTATTCATTAATTAATAAGAGTTAACAAAAGCAGCAAAGTGCCTAAAACTTGGGGGAAGAGATGTAAAATTATTTACAAGTGATATTTATATACCTTAACTCCAAGCAACTAAAAGAGTCCATTTTGTTGTAAACAAAGAAAACTTCCAGGACTCAAGTACAAGATACAAAGAAAAAAAGAATTTTAATTATGGAAAAAAATCTTAAAATTCCTAGCTCATAAAAAAAATAAAAAAATAAAAATTCCTAGCTCATTTAAAAACAGGCCATACTCTTAAGAGATTCAACAGCGAAAGAGGATTTTATAAAAACTCTCACCTGGTAGAAAGTAAAACAATTTATTATGGTTATCAACACACTTAAAACTTAACAAACGCTGACCTAGTCAGATAGCCAAGTTAGGATGTTTTCACATGAAGCAAGAAAGAAAATATATTAATAGCATTTTAAACAAAAACACCCACCATCAATGCTTCACATAGAGAGAGAGAACATTTTAGCAAAAGGAAACCCTGCCAAAATCCCAATCTTCTGGCCACCAGAAATACAACAGAGTTACAATTCATTTGTGAATTCTGACCCAGAGTCTGTGTTTCTCTGTCTTTGGTAACGAAATAGAAATCAATTACATGTTAAATATTCTTTCCCTGTTCATCATGTAGAAGGGGGGAACTCAAATCAAATTAAAATACGTATTATAATTTACAATAGGCTACTAGTCTATTTTGTGTTAGTATAGCATACACAAAACAAACTCCTGCCTGTTGCTATATAAAGCGTGTTCACAGCAGTTCACCAACGCAGTGAGCTGACAAAAACAATGATTTCAAAGTCAATGGAACCACAACAGCAAGTGCTGGCCTTCATTCTTGGGACTGAACTTCTATCACTAAATATATAGCCACCATGGCTGCCATTAGAGCCACGCTATCTTTATTTTTGTTCATCTAAGTTTAATCTAATACATTTTGTAAAAGATGTCTTCTATCATTACTAACACAGAAAAATTAAGGCATAGGGAGGACTGCCTTAAAACAGTTAAAACGTGCAAGGCAGATATATTATTATCAAGTCACCAAGACAGTCTCAATGGAAGAGGGTGCTGAATCACTCACCATGAACTGATTCTCATCAGTGGGATGGGGAAGCAAGTGAAGAAGACGGTGACGATGAGAAAGGGCTTCCTGCCCCATATGTCAGACAGAGCACCTATGAGTGGGGCGCTCAGGAAAGACAACAGACCCTACAGAAGACAAAAGAAAGGTTAGATGGATCGTTTGATTCCCCCAATTACTTGCAATTTCCTTTTTTTCAATTCTCATCTCAAAAAGCATTAGCTCCAAATCATCTTGACTGTAAAACAGCAACTGAAATACTAAACACAAATTATTTGAGACTGCAGAGTAAACTTTTAAAAAATACCGTATGAAAGGGGCTCCTGCCCTGCCTGCTAAAGGGATAAACAGACTGCAAGAGTCAGTAACAGACTCTGTGAGAACTGACTTGGTAAACACCTTAACCTCAAAGCAGGCCCTAGTGAAAATCCTTACACAAGATTGTACTAACGGGCTGAGCCCCGGTGGCGTAGTGGTTGTGCGCAGGACTGCGGCCCACTGGGATGGAGGTTCGATTCCAGCTCCACAGAGCAAAGGCTGGGCCTCCTACTCCCACCACCTGAGGGCAGTGATGCCAAAAAACAAACAAACAAACAAAAGATTGTACTAAAAGTTAATTCTGAGACATGCTGACCCAGAGCCCCTGCTCAGAAAAACGTGAAAGATGCATGAGACCCACAAACAGATTGAGTTAACTAATTAGAAAGCTGCTTGACCATCTGCAGAACAGTTAGTTAGCCCCTCACATTTGACAAGTACCATTTAAAAACTAGAAACATTTCCCTACCCAACAATGTTCCTTCACAACTCACAAAGCCCCAATCCCCCCTGTGCTTCATTCCTGGAATATTTTATCTATGCGTAGGGTCTTCCTTCTCACCTTTTGAAAAGGACCTGCTTCCTTTCTTTTGAAGAGTTTCTAAGCTTTAATAAAACTGTGGCTTAATTCTCTTCTCCTCTTCTACCTCCTCTCCCTCTTCCTCCTCCTTCAATAAAACTGTGGTTTAGCTTTTTGCTGCAGCTTCTTCTTCCTTTCTCCCCTCCTGTCTCCTTTCCTCGCCCCCACCCCCACCCCGTGTGTGTGTGTGTGTGTGTGTGTGTGTGTGTGAAGCTTATCAAACCGTTCAGGTCTGGTGCTTGCTAGTTGTCCAGGGGGGATAGCCCATGTACTGAACTTCATACTAGCAAAATTTTAACTATGATATTAAGAGTGGGACGGGGTTTAAAAACAAATCCCATTCAGGGTAGTAGCAATGAAATATGCAACCTTCCTCTAGTTCCCATGCTGCCTCCCACCCACTATCATGACCCCAATCCTACCACATAAATCCAGCTAGACCAGGAAAGGTACAGTGAAGTTGGAAGCATGGGAAACTTAGGGTAGATGATCCATCAAGACTAGTAAGTAATAGGAGTGGTAATACCAGGAGGGTGGAGGGATGGAGGAATAGAAAGGGAGAACCAACTTCAGGGATCTACACGTAGCCTCCTCTCTGGGACACGGACAACAGGGAAGTGAGTATTGGGACACACTGGACAGTGTACAGAATGAAAATAACAATTTGTAAATTACTAAGGGTTCAAGGTGGGGGGGCTGGAAGGGAAATATAGGGAGTTTATACTGGGGACCTGGATGAAGGGAGGATGTTTTTTAGGGTGATGATGGCAGTAAGTGTGCAAATGTGGACTGCATACAATTGATGTTTGTATAGACTGTGATGGGAGTTGTATGAGCCCCCAATAAAAAGATTCATTAAAAAAAAAATCCCATCCCAAACACCTTTTTAGAAAACTGGGAAAGATATAAAAAATATATATATATACCCAAAGCTGCAGTTGGCCATTAAGATGAATATACACCAAGCATATGGGTATGCTTTAATGTATTTAAAGACATATGCAAGGCATATCAATAATGTGCAAAGTTTTAAGCTGACTAGTGTATATAAGACATACAAATAAATACAAAGTTCAAGGGGTCTGTATTCTAAAGGGATCAATATGATGAACATGCATACACGTGTCAGAAAGAAAAGTAGATCCGTTGTCAATTTAATAGGTTACATCTGCCTGATGAATTTTTTTTTCCTGTTTTTTTTTTTCTTGGGCATCACTGCCTCTGGTGGTCGTGGGCGCTACCCAGTGCCGCTCCTGAGAGCCACCGCTGGATTTGAACCACCAAGCCCATGGGCTGCAGTCCTACACTCAACCACTTATGCCACCAGGGCTCAGCCTGATGAATTTATGATAAAGATAATGTAACTTAAACAGAATTGAGAGTAAAGGAAAGGAGCTGAACATAATACCAAATAAACGAAAAGGAAAAAACTAGCATTTACAACTTAGCCACTATTTGCTACTCATTTTGTTAGCTGGCCTTTTCCATATAAATTAATCACCTGTGCATAAGGTTCTGCAAAGCAGTCACAGGTCTGCCACTTGGGCCCAGGATCTCTCTTAGCCCTTCATGTCTCATGCTCCGTCTCCATATAGAGCCACCAAACCAGTTGTCTAATGACAGAGACCCCAGTACACCAGAGGGTCCTCAACAGGAGTTTTGGAGGAAGATCACCAGATCTTTCTTCTGAGACGCCTCATCATCTGCAGTACACACAGTCACTTTCCAATCTCTTGCTGGTAGGAACTTGGCTTCTGAGATCCATGCCAGTTGAATGAACTTTAGCATAGTTCACAGTACATAATTCCCTACGAACCTGACCATCGTGCCACATTTCCCACCTTGAAGAAAAGGGCATCTGGGCTGAGCCCCGGTGGCGTAGTGGTTGTGCGCGGGACTGCAGCCCACTGGGACGGAGGTTCAATTCCAGCAGTGGGGCTGGGCCTCCTACTCCCACCACCAGAGAGCAGTGATGCCCCCCCCCAAAAAAAGGGGGGGCATCTAACACGGTCTCCTTTTATCATTCACTCATCATTGGCTACTTTTCAGGCCATTCTCTCTTCTTAACTATCCTTCACCCTCAGCAACACTGTAGCTCAACAGTCTCCTTACTGACTTCTGATCCCATTCCTGTATCCCTCTAATTTGTTCTCTACATTTTTATCAGGCTCCTTTGATACCTTAATAAAAAAAAACCCTTCAAATGTTATTCAACGAGTAATTTAAAGACTTCAGAAAGTAATTATGAGTAAAAATGAGCATCTGGAATTTGCTTTATCAATATGATAGATGGATATGAGTGTGTAGGAGAGAATGGTGGTAAAGAAAACAAGAGTTGAAAAGTTGATTAAAAAAAGTAACACTAGGGCTGAGCCCCGGTGGCGTAGTGGTTGTGCGCAGGACTGCGGCCCACTGGGATGGAGGTTCAATTCCGACTCCCAGGAGCAAAGGCTGGGCCTCCTACTCCCACCACCTGAGGGCAGTGATGCCTAAAAAAATAAATAAATAAAAAATAAATTAAAAAAAAAAGTAACACTAGAGACAATTAATCACGGACATGGCAGCATCCGAGAAGCTGAGGGAGCCAAAGCAGAAGCCACACGGCTTTGCCCTGATGGAGCCAGACCTCTGAAGCTGGAGAGGCCATGTGGGGACTCCTGTCAGCAATGTGTTGCTTCTGCCACCAATGGATGCTGTTGATGGACCCTGAGCCCTGGAAGCGAAGAGCCATGTGGAGACCCCTGCCAGCGCTGGGATTCTGTACCCACTGATCTGTGAGTTCGTGAGTCGGAAGAAGACATTATAGACTGGTATGGGGCATATGGGCTAATGTTGAACTTACGACTTTGAACTGGACTGGGTTGGGATGCTTTCTCAGTGTTCCATTCCTTTGTATATAAACCATTCCAAAAATAATAATAATAATACTGAATAATGGGTTCATACATGTCAATTATACACTCTACTTTTGTGTTTGAATTTTCACATAGGGCCCACAAAAATCAGCTTCCAAGCACATTCTATGTGCAGGTTATAGGCAATACTTCCAGTTTTCCATATAGACCATGTTTCTTCATGCCAATGGGCTTTTGCATAGGCTCTTCCATTGTGTATGCTTATCTACATTTGATCCAAATAAGTTACTACTCATTCCTCTTAGGGGTGAAATGCCCTAGTATGGGAAGATGACTACTATGCAAAGTGGTGTATTTGAGAGTCACTGTACTTTGGTTCATATTGCTATTTTCATACTTTGTTTTTTTCTAATGACATGCTTTAATTCAGCAGGGTTAGTTCTGCATGAATGAATGAGAGTTACTGAGCGTTTCATCCACTTTACCTCCAATCCTCATTGTTTGTATAATCACATAAGTTTTAATCTGTACCAGTAAACAATTTATGTATTTTACTCTAAAAACATTGCCCTATACATACATACTATCCTTTTCTCAATAATCTTTAAGATTCTATACTATCAACTATATTAATGACACCATTAATAAAATTACCATATGCTCCTATAAAATGATAATGAAGACTGTAACATGGACCAGGGAGATATATATGTATATATATATAGAGAGAGAGAGAGAGAGAGAGAGAGAGCTCACACTTAATCATAAATCCTAATATAAGAACACTTAGTTCTTATGATGTGCTCGTCTTGATCTTTGCTTTCTTGAAGATACTACTCAAGACATGGGTGCTACAGCAATGTGTGATGAAGAAATCGGATGGGCCGTAGCTATCAGAAAGAATACTGTCAGTGATCTTAAAGGTTTGTCTTAAAACAAGTCCTTAGGGAAGTAAGATGTCAGCTAAGCCCACAAGGGAGAAGATTGTGCGATTCAGAAACTATAAATAATAAAAATCAAAACTGGAAAAGAAAGCTTAAAAATTCTCAGCACCTGGTCTGTGAAAGCCCAAAATCCATTAGCAGAGTGCCCATATGCAATAAGCCTCTGGTGAATTCCCTTTGATCACTGACCAGGCATGTCAACAGCCTTGCTGTCAGACAGAGTGCATAAGACAGGGGACCAATGTAGATGCAATTATGCAAAAACATAGCATCTTATCATTTGTTCTCCCTTTTGATCCATTTATAATTTGTCCTAACTGTTGCTATATAAGGGGGTGGTTGTAAGCTACCTGTAAGAAGGCCCCCCAGGGGCACTGTCAGGTAAGTACTGGGCTGCTAACCACTACTAAGATGAGTGTTTCACACCGACCCCCACTCTGGGGGAGAAAGATGAGGTACTTGGCTCTAGATCCTCAGCCTCTGCACAACGATTTATGGTCGCTACGTGCTAGAATTGATTGCATGTCGGTGGGTTTGGTTTGGAAGAAAAAGATTATAATTAAGTATTAATTCAACAACTATTTACAGAGTGCAGACCGTGTGCTGAGATACATTTTAGGGGAACATAAGCAAAACACAAGAGCCTCAATGACGGAGCAGTGACACGAGGGCTGCGATCCTCAAGGTCCACAGTTTGGAACCAGCAGCTCCTCCTGTGAACAATCACAGTCTCAGAAACTCACAGGGGCAGTTCTGCCCCGTGTTATAGGGCTGCTATGAGGTGGAAATCACTCTAGGGCAGTACGTTGTGGGTAGGGCAAAGTATTAAGGGCTGCAAAAATAAAATAAAAACAAATCTGTCTTGGAAGAAGCATTTCCAGCATGTTCTTATAAGGGAAGATGAGGAGGGTTAGTCTTCCATACTTGGAACATATAATCAGAAGAGACTGGTCCCTGGAAAACAAGATGCTTTGTAAAGTGGAAGGTCAGCAAAAGGGTAAGATCCTGATGGTGAATGGACACAGTGGCCGCAACCATAGGCCCAAACAGAATCATGATTGTAAGGAAGGTGAGGATCCGGCAACACTGCGCTCGATATGAGTGGGAAATGACAGGATGACAGAGTGAGTGCGCGAGCAGACCGGGAGAACTAGATGATGCCCATCTACCACCACCAGCTGCTCTCAGGGCAAGCAATGGTCACGAACAGGAGAAGAATGTGGGGTAAAACTAAAAATCACAAAAGAGATGTGGCTTTCTGGTAGAACAGGGGCAGGAAGAACTCCAGAGACGCTGGCCCTTAATCACCCGTCAGGCCTGGAACTGTTCTTAGTCCTTTTTTTTGTTTGTTTTGTTTTTTGTGGGCCTCACTGCCTCTGGTGGTCATGGGAGCCCACCCAGTGCCGCTGTTGAGAGCTGCCGCTGGGTTTGAACCGCCAAGCCTGCGGGCCGCAGTCCCACACTCAACCACTTACGCCACCGGGGCTCAGCCCTGTTCTTAGTCTTAAGACTCAATTTTGAGCTAAACGAGAGGCGGGTTCTAAGAGAAACAACTCTAGTGAGGAATGTATGCCACAGAAACATCAACCATGTGAGAGCAGAGGGCCACAGTAACTCAAAGACAAAGTCCAGAAGGTTAGGAAAGAAGAGGAATGAAAACAGAAAACACAAGAGAAATAAACGGCATTACATAGTGGGGGTTACAATCAGAGACATGAAACAAAATGTGTGTGGACTGCAAAACACAAAACTGACTTGCTTTATAAGACTATATTAAATTTATAATGAAAAGTTTAAGTTATAACAATAAATGTTGGGTAGCTCCCACCAGGGAGCAGTGATGCCCCCCCCCAAAAAAAAAAAAAAAAAACCACAATAAATGTATTAAGCACAAAGTAAAATTATGCATAGACTGACTGGGAAATGAAACCTTATATCTATACATATTACCATACAGTGGGAGTGGAACATACCATTTTATTTTCTGATAAATGCCACATTAAAACTTAAATAATGAATTAAGGCTAATGAAATGATGACTCAGCAAGTTGTAATTAGCTTCCTTCTTCCCCAGTCTCAATCTAAAAAGAACTCTATTAGCGTTTGTCTGCCTTAGTTTATTGACACCTTACATAGCTGAAAGTTCACGTAATAACGTAAAGTTTTATAAACTACTGTGAACAGGTTAACAAAAATGAAGCAAGTCCTGAATTGGCTTGGCACAAGAGTGCTCAAGGCCAGCTGCTAGGCAAAGGGTGCTGGGCTCCACTGCCACCTGGGCTTCTGCCACGGAACACTCAGACTCATCGCTATCCCAAGACTCTCACCAGGCCTCGCATTGATAATGAAGTGAAAATGGACTTCCAGGATGTCCACCTGAGGCCCAGGCGCAGTACCCTAAAGTCCCCAAGTGAGTGGATCTCACCGGATCCTTTCCATTTTGGAATTCAAAACAGATAAACACAGGGGTTCCCATCATTGCTGCCAATGTGGACACTGTGAGCTCCTTTGAGATGGCCAAAATTCTTTGCAATTTCTCCCTTTTCACTGCTGTCCAGAAGCACTAGTTTGCTATTCAGAATCCTGACTGCCTGCAGCATCTGGCTGCCTGTTCGGGCACAGGCTCCTCCACTTGAGCAGCTGGAACAGATCCTGGATGCAGTCTCCTAGGTGAAATATATCTGTCTTGATGTGGCAAATGGATACTCAGAACACCTTGTTGAATTTGTGAAGGATGTGCTGATGCGCTTCTCCCAACACATCATCATGGCAGGGAAAGTTTAACAGGGGAGATGGTGGAAAAACTGATCCTCTCAGGGACTGACAACATCAGAGTGGACACTGGGCCAGTTTCAGTGTGTCCCACCCGAAAGAAAACTGGAGTGGGGTACCCGCAGCATAGTGCGGTGATGGAGTGTGCCGATGCTGCTCATAGCCTCAAAGGCCACATCATTTCCAATGGTGGTTGCAGATGTCCCGGATATGTGGCCAAGGTTTGGGGGGCTGGGGCTGACTTTGTGATACGGGGCGGCATGCTGGCAGGTCACACCAAATCAGAAGGCAAGTTCATCATGAGGAAGGGCAAGCTCTTCTATGGAATGAACTCTCAACTGGCCATAAAGAAGTATGCCGGGGCTGTGGCCAAATACAAGGCCTCAAGACAGTGGAGGTCCCCTGTAAAGGGGACGTGGAATACACCGTCCAAGATATCCTTGGAAGGATTTCCTCGAGGTGTACCTTTGTGGAACCAGCTAAGCTGAAGGAGCTGAGCCGGAGAACTACCTACAGCCGGGTCACTCAGCAGGTGAATCGAATCTTCAGTGAAGAGAGCTAGACCTGGAGTTCTGCCCACCCTCCCAAGGCCCCTGGACCCCTCCCCAGTCCCAGCTCCTACTGCTGTTCACTGAGTCTCGTCCCCCCACTCCCGAGGACACCTGCAACAACTCTGTACCCCTCTGCCTACATGGAACACCAAGGGTGCTCACTGGAGGGGAAGCAAGGGCTGGGGACAGTCTGAGAACATGAAAATAATCAAATGGCAACCTGGGGGCTTGACTACCAGAAGATTATTGACAGGGAAAGACGCTGAGTTACAATGACCTTGGTGTGGACGAAGCAGGCTTTTTTAGAATCATGATTTGGTAATCAGCTTCATTAAATGACAACTGACTACTCAAAAAAAAAAAAAAATCAAGTAAGTCCTATAAAGTATTACACTGCTATTACCAGCAATCTATTCTACGCTTTATGGATTTGTGTTGAATTTGTTAAACCAGCTAAGAATATACACTTAAATCTTTAGAACAAATAGTAATCAATTCTTTGTACTTGCTTAAACTTCTGATTTGAACTACAAACCAATCCCTGGCTTTTGGTTCATTGTGGGCCAAATAAAAATTGCTCTTACCTTTACACCTTGAATAAGACCATTCATGAGGAATGTGTGTTGAGGAAATGTTTCATGTACAACCTACAAAAAGGGAAAAAAGCATTAAGAAAAATGCAAACTACAATAAAAGACTTGTGTCTCTGTATTAATGGCAGGTTAAATAAATTAGCCTAATCTTGTAATAGTCTTAAAATATGCACACACAAAAATGAAAAAACTCAAAAGGTAAAATCCTAAAATAAGGCAAGAACTCAAAGAGGTAAGCTAAATTTTCAAATTTGCTTATGACAAAACATTTGCAGTAAATTGTTACTTTAAACAGGAACTGAAGGTATGAATTATTTCATATTTCATATGGCTCTTCAAGCTATAATCTTTGTCACTCCCTCAAATGACTGGATTAAACCATACAACAAGGGTATCTTTCCTCTTTTCTGGAAGTATCTGGGTAAGAAGAGGTGGGAGGAGATGCTGAAAGACTGTATGATGTAGCTGTGAGTGACTGCTAATAGGATAATTGTGGCTACAAGAAAGTTGGAACACTTAAGTGGGGTCTGGCCAGGTTTGCCAATAATTTATACCAATAAGCTATCTTAGAAGCAGAGGAGGCTCTCACTATCACCGAAAGGGAAGGACTTCATTTGTACCCTGAAATGCCTCCCCAATGCAGGAACAGAAAGTTGCGTCACCAGATAAGAGTTGGTGTTGGCATTTCATCCTGTTTCCTCCTTTTGAAGTCCAGAGTGGCAAAGGAGCAACAGCCAAAGCAGGAGGCAAAACACCGGGTTTCCTGACCAGGGAGAAGCGAAGCTGAATGTCTCCAGACAAAGGACATGGGTGTGGAGCACGGTGCCTTCAGGTGCTTCATGGGGGAGCTAGGTTTGCTGACCCATGGAACTATATGGCACCTTTGTGCTGAGACTCCCAGTGGCATGTAATGGAGTTTCCTTTAGCAGGTACCTGCAATACTAAACGTTTTCTAACAAGGGTCCAAGCAGCGCAGAGGCTGAAGGGTCCTGTGACGTAGGGTCTGAGGACGGCAGAGAGGCCTGGCTGTGGGCATGCCCGGGAAGAGTGACTATCTCCTGAGCATCTGACGCTAACTTGCAACATTCGGCGCAGTGGTTACGCGCGACCTGCATGGTGGCAGTCTGAAACCAGCAGCAGCTCCTCGGGAGAAGACTGGGTTTTCTCCTCCCATCAACAGTGCGTCTTGGAAACCCACTAGGGACTGCGGGGAGTCGGCATTGCCTTGCTGGCAGTCATTTTAATGAACCCCACATTCATGAGTGGGGTCTGTCAGTTCTGTGTGGCCACGGCAATGAGCTAGTGACCTCAGCAGAGACACTGCGGGTGGCATAGGCTAGCTGGCTGGTATCAGAACTGACTGGAAGGTGGAGGCAGGTCTGGCCCCTCCCTGCCTTGCCTTGGGGGTTCCATTTCATCCTGTTTCCTGCTTTTGAAGTCAGAGGAAATCACACACCGCCTCGACGTCATGCAATCTCCAGCTTTGTTTCTATCACCAAGACTGTTTCTATCCAAAGACTATTTCTTCTTGTTTCGATTTTTACGTACCAATCGCCAATAATTAATCAGTGCATTTTGATTGTTTATTTGCCCAATTTCTGACTGAAGGTGTTCGCAGAATTCTTTAATTATTTCAACAGTAGCTTTCGTGTTCAATAGTGATAAATGATAATTAGATGATTTTAGGTCAACCTGAGTTTTTATTAAAGTGTTGGAGTGGAATCCAACCTGCCAATCAGGTCCCAATCTGAGGATGGCTCCTTGGGGTGCGGCCTTCGTACAAGAAGAAACTGGAACCCTCCCTCTCTGCCACGTCACCTTCCTGTTTGCTTGGCCTCGGCCTCCAGGGACTGCACCATATGGAGAGCTGGAGGCACCCTATCTTTTTCACCTACTTTGACTCCACCCGGCTCTGCACTGGCCTGGGATCTTCCTGCTTCACTTTTTGTGTGTCATGGGCCTGCGGATGGACTTATGTACTAGCATCTGATTTAGAGACTTTAGCTGGACTAGGCTGGGATGACTGTTTGATATATAATTATTTCTTGATATAAGGTTTTTTCTTATTCATACATGAGTGACACTGGATTTGTTTCTCTAGATTTCATCCACAAATAATTCAATAGTTCAACCATGTCAAGAAGAGTTGTACAATCTTTACCCTCATCACCTTTAGAACATTTTCTTTGATCCTGTACTCATTGTTATTCATGTAATTTTTTACATTTTAGCAAAAACATATACAGCAAAATATTCACCAATCCAACAACTTCTAATTCAGTGCCACTGACTATACATTTTGTGCTGTACAACCATTACTGTTATTCCTCTCCAAATTGTTTTGCCACTATTAAAATGAACTTAATGCCCCCTAAGCAGAAACTCTTCCTCTTTCATCCATGGTTGCCATTAGTCAAATTTGGTTTCTTTTTATTTTTTTTAAGTAGTTCTCTTGACATAATATTCTCATACCGGGCTGAGCCCCGGTGGCGTAGTGGTTGTGCGCGGGACTGCGGCCCACTGGGACGGAGGTTCAATTCCAGCAGTGGGGCTGGGCCTCCTACTCCCACCACCGGAGAGCAGTGATGCCCAAAAATTTTTAAAAAAATTTTTTTTAATTTAAAAAAAATTCTCATACCATAATATTCACATAGTTAAACTGTTTCTAAAGAGTTGCAGATACACCATCAAAATCAGCTCTTATGCTCCCCACCCCCTCTCGAATCCACCAATTGTTCTCCAATCTCTTTGTTTGTTTGGTTGGTTGGTTTTTTTGGGGCATCACTGCTCTCCGGTGGTGGGAGTAGGAGGCCCAGCCCCACTGCTGGAACTGAACCTCCGTCCCAGTGGGCCGCAGTCCCGCGCACAACCACTACGTCACCGGGGCTCAGCCCTGTTCTCCAATCTCTTCCAACCCTCCCACCCTCACCCCCGTCTTCCTGATTGAGTCCTCCTTTGTAGTCTGTCCTTGGTCTGAAAACTCTGCTGAAATATGTTCACTCTGGGTGACCCGGCTGGCATTTGAAATGCTAGCAACATAACTTCCAGCATTACACAAGCCACCACAATCAACAAACTGATAGACAAGTTGTGGGTGGCACTGTAGGATAAGCATAACACTAATGGCAAGGTTGGTAATTCAACCCACCAGCCATTCTGTGAGAGAAATATGATTGACACAAGTCAGAACGGACTGGGTGGCACTGGGTATGAGTTGGGTTAATGTGACTAATTCGACAAATGTACTGCTGAGGAACTCGTGAATCCCAGTGATGTTTAAACATGTTTTCTCTGGATTAAACTTGTGCATATTTGAAAACTGTAACCCTAGCCGCAATACTATTCACTTAACCCTCTTATGTTCGCTGAATGAGTGAATGCATAGGCACGCATTTGGAGAGCCAGTTAGGAAGAAGAAATGGCAAATTGAAAGTGGCAAGTAATTGGTTAAGAGCATTCTTAGAATTAAACAGACTAATAAAACAGAAAACGTCAAGTATTGGTGAGGTCATAGCCAGAACCCTCTTCACTGCTGGTGGGGGATGTAAATTAAAACAGTCACCGAGGGAAACAGACCATTTCTCAACATTGCTGAACACGCAATAGAATTATCAAGTAATCGCAATCCAACCCAGAAGGGAAGGCAGGAATGCAAACAGAAATGTGGAAACCAAAGTCTTGCAACACTTTTCACAAGAGCCAACAGAGAAGCTGCCCATCGACAGCTGTATGGACATAAACAAAATGCAGTACCAAGAGAATATTACCAAGATATAATGGGAAAGGACACCCTAGTGTATGTCACAAAATGGGTGAACCACCTTGAAAACATCACATTAAGCAGGTTAATTTTAAAATAACAAATTCCATATAACCTCATTTAAATGAAATAAACAAATATAAAACCCAAAGATTTATTACTAGTTACCCAGGGTGACATGAGGGCAAAAGGAAGAAGTTCACCTTCTGGAGAGAAAGTTCCATTATGGTGAAGTGATCATTTGGAAAAATGTCAAGAATTATAGTACAATTTGAAAAACCAGAATAATTATCACTGAATCGTACATGTATACACTGTTGAGTTGGGGTGTTTTGCTATGCACATTTTCACCAAAAAACTTTTCAAAAGAAAGAAAATAAGAGCATTGATAATCCTTTTATCTCTAAGGTTTACATTTAGTTCTATAATTCATCTTAGTTCATTTTCGTGCTCAAGGCAAGGTATGGGTCCTGTTTCCTTCCTCTGAAGATGGAGATGTAAATTTTCCTGTACCATTTGTTGAAGAGGATGTCCTCTTTCACTCTCATTTTCACTGGCCCTTCGTCAAAGATTAGTTGACTATTGGTGGATGCTTTCATTTCTGGATTTTCTATCCTCCTCCATGGGTGCAGGTATCCATCTTTGTAACAGTCACATGTTATTTTGACGACTGTGGCTGTGTCACAGGATCTGTGGTCAGGTGGTACAAGGCTATAGTCTGCTTTTGAAAAGGTTCTTTGTCCTTGGCCTGTTCCCTCTCCACATCAAGTTGGAAGTTCGTTTTATAATTTCTTTAAAAAGTGAAGTTGGGATTTGGATTGAAATGTGTTTTATTTGTGGTGTGTTCTCCTGTGGAGCAGCAGCTAGTTGTTTCAAATTGCTGACCCTACAGTTAGCAGCCCTACACAGAACCAGTGCACTAAAAGGACTCCTAAGGTCTCCTGAATGTGGTTTTGTTTTGTTTCTTAAGATTTATCTTCTTGGGTAGCAACTTTAGGTTCAAGATTTAGACATATCTTTCAAATTACTAGTTTATATGCTTTCATGATATTCATAAGATATAATCTTTACTAAATTGCTTGGTGACTAGGATTTTAAAAGTTCAAGAGTAGCCACAGAATTAAGTTATTGAGGAAAACATCTTCAGAAACCACATATATGACAAGAAACAAATAACATACCTAAAATACATAAAACTTAGACAACAACAAGAAGACAACCCAATCAAAAAGTGGGCAAAGGATTTATTTTACCAAAGGACATTCTAAAGGCCACCAAACACATGCAAAGATTCACAGTATCATGAGCCACCAGAGCAATCAAAACCACGAGCTACCATTACAGTGCCCCTATAGTGGCTAATATAAAACGGGAGAACAAGAAACTAAACAGCAAGAAAAACTGTCACCCTTACCCATTACTGTGGGAATTCAAAACTGGACGGTCATTGGAAACAATGTTGGTGGTTTTTCAACACACTAAACGTAAAGCTGTCATAAACTTAACAATTCAACACCAGTGTTCTTTACAGTTCTATTGCCAATAACCAAAAGGCGACTGTGGTAGTTAGATGATTTTACGTCAGCTTGAAGGGGCGGTATCCAACCTGTGAATCAGGTCCCAGCTTGGTGCTAACTCCTGGGGGATGTGATCTTCTCTTAAAGGGGGCCGGGGAAGACCCCTGTCTCTCTGCTGCGCCACTTCACTGCGTGCTCGGACTTTGGTGGCCACTCTGAAGCTAGGGAACTCGACCATGTTTTCAACAACCTTGGATCCACACCATGCCCCACCCACCAGCCTGTGATCTTCTTGCATTCTGCATCACCGTATGTGGTTGTGTCAGTGCAAAGAGGGACTTATAGACTAGTGTCGGACTTACGGACTTGAGTTGGGCTGCGTTGGAACACTTTCTTGATATATATTACTTCTTGATGTAAAGCTGTTTCTTATACATCAATGAGGGTCACTGGATTTGTTTCTCTAGTCAACTCAACCTAACACATCCAGCAACACATGAATAAACAAAATGTGGAACATATACAATGGATTAACTAGTAGTACGGGAAATGAAATCTTCACGTGTTACCTTATAGAGGGAACCTGAAGACACGATGCTGAGCAAAATCATTTGAATGAAGAAAACACAAGATTTTAACTTGAGTAAAAGGAGGTTTCAGGATTTCTAACACGGAGCCCTGGTGTCCTAGTGGTTAAGAGTTGGGCTGCTCAGGGCAAGATCAGCAGTCTGAACTCACCAGCCACTTCATGGCACAAACACAAGGTTTCCTACTCCTGTAAAGAGGTACAGGCTCCTCTGTCTTATAGGGTCACGTGGGTTGAATCACAGTAGTGAGTGAACAAGGCATTGGTCATTCCAATACATTCTTTCTTCATTTCAACTGGAATTCTGATCATAGAATAATCAGGATGATTTCAGTAATTCCGGAAACTGCTGAGCTACTCAAACAGATTACACGCAGTTACATCAGAAAGTTACTAGACCACTTCATACTGTTAAGCTTTATCCGAGATGAGATAGCTCACATGACTTGCCTTGAGGGACTTGTTTCTCTTTAGAATTTGTTTACCTAGTTGAACTCAAAGAGTCATGATTTTGGAGATGGCCAGGTTTTTTCTTATTGTTAAGATAGGATCAATGTTCTTTGCAGCTTTCTGCATTCTAAACAAGACAGGAATCTACTGACATAGAAAAACCCATGAAAGCTCAAGCTTGTATGAGGAGGAAAAGAGTCAAAAAAGGAAAACTCAAATATAGTGAAAAATGGGAGAAGAACTTGAATCAGATACCTTTTTTCCCATGTCTCTCAAATTCTCTATCTATGGCAAGGCACAGTCTTAGCACTTCCTATTATGGGCTCTTAGTGGGGAAATATTTGGAAATGAAAACAGAAAATTGCTTGTAGACTCAGTTTTTGAAAGAGCAGCTTATAGTCCTGTACATTACATTTATAGGTATCGAGAAATGAAAGTAGAAGAGATCACTGTGCTTTAGGAATTTAACATTCATCATCACTCAGTAAAATAGAATTAGAATAAAGAAAGTTTGGAGGACAGGAGAAATTTAAAAAGTTTTTGATAATATTCTTTGCTGATACCATAATTCAAGCCATAAATTCTTCATCAGCTTTCCTTATCCATGCCTCTGAGAAAACTGAAAATCCCAGTGCTCAGGTCAGGTGCATCTTAAGTCTTCAGAGTGACATATTTGCTTTAGAACATTTTAAAGAGCTCTTTTATAACATAATTTGCCTAATGCAATAGGTTGCTTGATTTCTTGACTACTGCTTCCAGGGGTGAGGGTTGTGGATTGTGGCAAAACTCCATATATCCTCGATAACTTCACTCTTGCCCTGCCCTCGGCACTGCTTGGGCAAACTCTTTAGTAATACGCAGATGCACCTCATTCCATCAGGAAGCTTCCTGCCTGAGGCATTCAGTTCTTACTCTGGGTCCGCTCATGCACGCCAACCACCTCGTTCTGTGGGCCAAGAAGTGCTAGCTCATGCCCGCATCCTGTTTTACTACCACCGTTTCTCTGCTGCTGCTTCCCACCTTGCACTGTCTCTGGTGTTACAGCTCTTTCCTGTCTTCTGAGTCTAGGAGATTCTCAACACAGGGAACCTGGCTTGAAAGGGTGGGCTCTATTTTCACCTCTTCTTCACAGTAGTGCTGACACCCTCAACTTCCTACCTCCCAAGGCCACTCACATCAAGCCTGGTGGGTTGACAAAACTGACGAGTGCCCTCACTAGGGTTCCGTACATCTTACTTACATGTTTCCAAAAGAATGTCATTCACCTATTTGCATACTCCACCTAAACTTTTGGTGGGAAGTACGAGATCACGGCTACAAAGGGCATGCAGAAGTGCTACCAGCACAGTATAAGCTTCTATCTACACGATTTGAATATACAAATCAGAGAACATGGTTTGCTTTCTTTTCCAGACCTACAAAACTGAAAAGAAATACTTCCTGGATGTTTATGAGGTTGGAATCTTAATAAAGAGAAACGGAGAAGTGGTAAGACTATATCCTATCAATGGCAGACAACTTTGGAGACAGGGAACAAGGCAGTTCCACCAAGGTATGGTGTTCACAGAATTTATTTTAAATTTATAGCTCAAATTCACTGAAAAGAAAATCAGAGCGCGCAGCCCCAAGTTAAGAACAAAAAGGATGACTACCTACCTTTCTATGAAAAACACAGCTTAAAGAAACACAGTCACCAAACCAAGCCCAGTGAGTTGACTGCAACCATAGACGGAGTTTCCAAGACTGGAAATCTTTATGGGAGCAGAAAATCTCATCTTTTGTCCACAAGGCAGGTGGTGGATTTGAACTACAGGCTTTCAGGTTAGCAGTGGAATGCCTAACCCTGAGAACCATGTTATTTGTACCTGGAACATAGATATTTTTTCTGATAAAATATTGACTATAAAGCTAGCAGTCATGGTCAGTGCACCTCAAGCACTTGTTGATTGGTGGAAGCCTGTACATTGATATGACACCAAAGAGGTATCAGCAGCACTTTCACCCGCGACAGACTAGGATGGGAGACCTTGAGGCTCTACTTCTGAAAAATTAACCAATGAAAACCCTATGGATCACAGCAGTCTTCTCCCATTATACATGAGTCACAATGAGCCATGAGCCAACCTAGGTTCTAAACCTAATTTGTGAATAAGTCTTACTTGTACCAAATAAGATTCGTTGATAAGACAAAAAAATAAACGTTTAAAAAAATACAAAAATTGAAACAGTCCAATTAAATAATTTTCATACAATTTCTTTAAAAATGGTAAGTTCTTATTATGATCACTTTCATTATTACAAAGCACTTGCTAACCTTCTGAAGATAGCACAGTGCTGCAATGTTCAAATGCTTACTTGTTTACTAAACAGCTTGAATCCACCAGTCACTACCCGGAAGAGAGGTCTGTTTCTGTAAAGATTACGGTCGTGGAAACCTTATAGGAAAGTTCTGCTCTAGCCTATGCCATTGCTAATCAACTAAGTCAACTCGGGACCACGGGCTTCAGAGAAAATACAGAATTGTGCTCTGGCAACTGAGTTTTCCCCTAGGCATAATTTCTTTAAGCTCCAACTACACCATGAGTTCCCAAACTTATGTGGCCTTTCACTCCCTTTTCAAAACAGACACAAATTACCCAGTAACCCCAACAATTTGTAACCCATAATACACACACACACACACACACACACACACCCTCACAATGGAAGATAGGGTAAATTCTTTTGAAGCCCACCTGTTTCATTTCACAAGACTAGCCCACAGGGGGCCGCATCACTCACTCTGGGAAACAGTGATGTACATGGCAGCACGAACTTAGCACTGTGGAAACCCTACCCTGAATCAATGTGATTTGATCCTATGGGGGGAAATGTAAAAGAAAACTTCAAATTGGCTTTAATTCTAGGTTTTCCAGAGCCATGGAGGCTAGATAAATACATGAAATTATGGCCCTAAAATAACCTTTAAACTTTTAAACTGAAAATAACCCATGAAGTCTTCTTAAAACAAAACAATAGCTTAGCTCAAAGAGTAAAAAAAAGTCTGCCTTGAACAATGTGCTCTTACTCCAGATCTACCTATGCAGAATCTGACTGACAACAGCAACTGACAGATTAGCTAGCAACCTCGGGGGACTGTAAGTTTACGCTTCTGAGTAACAAACAACTCCACCAAGGAGGCTGAGAATGGTCGCACACTTACTCAGAGAAGGTAATCAAGGTCACTGCACTACAAATGTTGAAAGGGGGAATGTTTCAAAAACATCGAAATACATAAACATGTTTAAAGGGTTTTCCTTCTGTCCTCATACTGATGTAGTTCAGTGATACTTACAGTTAACATAGGAGTTGTCAGCAGGCCCCATGCAAAGAATTCAAGGAAGATGACGATAGCAGCATGGTATACACTTGGTTGACCAAGGCCTTGTAGCTAAAAAAGAGTGTCATTATTAAAAATAGTAAACAGACAAAAGAAAATCAGTATCTTATAAAAAGTATCTCTTAAAATGAAAATACCATATACCCTGGATTATAAGCTGAGTTTTTTCATGCAGTTTTTGTTACAATTATACGGCAAATAAAATTTGGACTTGTTTAAATGATTATTATTACTATTTTTGCCAAAGAAAATGAATATTTATTGACAACTTGCTAGAGGTCAAGGTGTCCTATGGACTTTTTTTTAATAAAAATTAAAATAATTTTTCTTCTTAAAAAATTTTGTTTCAATTTTTTTTTTCTAAAGTCCTATGGACTTAATAAATTGTAACTGATATAGCCCTCAAAACAATCTAAGGAGGAAGCACATATTATTTCAGTTTTACTGATGCAAAAACTAAAAATTTTAAATGTTACAATGTGGTTACATATTAAAAATCAATATTAGGGGGCTGAGCCCCGGTGGCGTAGTGGTTGTGCACAGGACTGCGGCCCACTGGGATGGAGGTTCAATTCCAGCAGCGGCTCCACAGGAGCAAAGACTGGGCCTCCTACTCCCACCACCAGAGGGCAGTGATGTCCCCCACCAAAAAAATCAATATTGGAACACAAGTTCCTTTACTTCTTTTTTCTTTTGTTTTTATTGTTACTCTTGTTTTAATTTTTTTTTTTTTTTGGCATCACTGCTCTCCGGT